>JADRCD010234468.1:0-19004 GCA_019843815.1 Montemys delectorum
TCTACAGCCCGGCATTTTGTAATTTTAACTGCTGAATCCATTTGAATTATCCAGGAATACCTACCAAATTCCACCAAAGGAAGAAGGATTTCTTCCGATTCTTGAAATGGGGAGGTACACAATGCTTTGGAAATTAGGGCCTCAGAGTTGGCAGGGCTTCCGTTTCCTTCATGAAAACCTCAGTCCATCCCCACCTGTCTGCTTACCGTCTCTGTACAAGTAGGTGAATGTGTCTGTCACGTTGTGTAAGCCTTTTCTGAGGCAGAACCTTGGCACGCAGTCCTGGGTGATCTTAAACTTATCATCATCCTCCTTCAGACTTGTAAGTGCTGGGCTGCAGGTCTGTGAGCTGGGCCTGGCTCTTCCATTACACTTTGTATTCATTAGTTCTGTGAGTTTTTCCTTTAAAATTCTGTTAGAAGAAAGACCATCTGGACTATAACTGACCAGAGTATTTTACATAGCTGCAAGAGTTTACACAAAGATATAGTCATGTCTGCCAAGATTGCCAAACTGCTAAAGTTTAACTATGAACCACAAAGCTAGTGACCTTGTAGTGGGGAAACTGGGTGAGCAGAGGAACTAGGTGAGCGGTTGTGCTTCAGAGCGGGCCTCCAGAGCAGCCAGGCTTGTCAGTGTGTGTGGCAGTGCTGATTGTCACTCTGTTTTATCTCTGGCAGTTCCTTTAGTGGCAGAGTTTTCAGAATGACCTTCTCGATGCTGGCTGTGTCCCTTGCCATTCCCCTACTTGGAGCCATGATGCTGTTGGAATCCCCCATAGATCCTCAGAGTTTCAGGTAAGTGCCCAGCAGTCTTGGGAGAATCAGTGTGGGTTGGGAATTGGTTACGAGTAGGAGAGCTCTATTTCTTTAGCACTTGAGTTTCATGTTGAATTAGCTATAACTCAGTATATGTGAAATTGTCCCTGAGATTGTGATAGAAACCAGCTATGAAAATCAGATTAAGAGAAGCTTAAGAGATTGAAATAACTGACCTTAGTTCATTTGAAGTAGCAGAAGCACCGTATGGTGATTTAAGTCATTTTATGAAGCTTTTGTAAGTAACTAGTTTTTAAGATTTGTAATTAGTAATTATGTAATTCTGTTAAGTTATAATTCACCAGTGATGGACTGTGAGGAATCAGTCTATTGTAATTTGAAACATGTAGTCATGTTTGTGATTGGCAGGCAGAGCCAGGCTCTACTGGTGTTTACTGATATTGAACTTGGGCTGGTTATAGAGGAGCTGTGTGATCTGGCCTGGAGAAAAGGGAAGGTAGGGAGATGTCCATGAGGGAGCTCTCAGCTCCCTGAGCCTCTGTTTTCCCAATCAGTTTGCAGCACCTACCTCTAGAAATCAAAGGAAACCCTAGTTCTTCTATTTGGTTGAATAAATTTGTCAAACTCACATAAGGAATTCACATAGATTCTGTAGTAGCAAAACTTCAAATCCAGGCCAAAAGAGTCTTGGTTCCCCTTGGAGAACTAATGGGAGTGAAACCATCTGAAGTTTATTTTAGGTGAGTCAGTACTTCATATAAAACTTTACAGACTTTATATAAGAACTTTCTCTAACTATGAAGCGAAGGTAATATACACAACTGAATAAAGTATAGGTGTTTTGTATATAAAAATTGAAGTTTTATATTGGAATCAATTCACTAAGAACATATTCGGCAGCTAAGATACAGGTCCACCAGACTTCAGAGATGAGGACACATTTCTAATCCTAGGTAGACATGTGGGCAAGAGTCACCTTGTTTGTTAGATTTATAATTACCAAATGATGTGTGTATGTGTGTGTATAGGGGTGAAGTATGGATAGAGTACTTGCCTAGCCAAGTGCAAAGACCCTTGATTTGATCCCAGCACTGTAAAAATCAAAACCAGAATAATGACTGACTACAAATAAAGGTGTGTACTGCTGTGGAAATGAGATTAGCTTGCATTGTATAATCTAGAAGAAATGCTAGCTTTGTCAGTTTGAGGGGCTGGTTATCTTTTGCCAGTGGGAATTCCTTCTTTCACACTTCCTGTCTGAGGACAGTCTGGTTGTCTTCTCCTAGGTCCTTCTTAACCTATAGAAAGATGTCTCAGTCTACTCCCAGCTGAACTGATCTAGGCCTTCTTGAATAAGACAGTGGGGTGAACAGTGTGTATAGCTGGTTGGTTCTAGCCTTGTCAAAGGGAGTAGCAAACAGCAAGTGAAGATGCAATTTTGGAGTTGACTGAAATCCTTTGATCTCAGGAAAGGCCAGTTTGTGTGTGGGAAGAATAGTGATGAGCTTAGCTCAAAAGAGGTGTGTGGCCATGGCAAATGGAAAAACAACTAAGTGAGGATTTGACATTGTACAAGGGGATCCTGATGAGGCAAGAGGTTAAGATGCAGCTGAGAGTCTCCATGAGCTCAGATTTGGGACTGGTACATTCAGAAATTAGGAGAATGGGCCCCTAAACACAGAGCAAAAGGAGTAGATTGACTGAGAACTCAAAATTCACAGAGAAGTAAGATGAAGAAAAATGTTAATAAACAGCAAAAAGGCTCTGCCTAGAGCACGACTATGTAACAAATGGTACTGCGTCACACACATGGGAGGAAGATAGAGCTGCCATCTTCTCCTAACCTTTGTCATCATTATTAACCATGTGTGTGGCGGGGCTAGTAAGTCTGACTGTGTTTGTGTTTGGAAGTGTCCTCCAGGTTACTAGAGAGAGCTCAGAGCACAGTTAGAAGTCTCTGAGCAGTCAGAGAGGCCATGTGGTAGGTGGCAGGACAGAGCTGTAGCTCTTTAGACTGGGTGATTGTGCAGCTATTAGAAGTCTTGTAGCTGTCCAGCAGCCACAAGTACGAATGGGTTTTCTGGAATGGGATCAAGGTCCTCGAAAACCATTTTGGGGTACCGGAACTGGGGGAAGGGTTTGTAAAAATTAGCCAAACACAGATGTGTTTCAATCAGCCATCTTTCATTCAATTTTATTTGTTTCAAGCAATAACAGGTAGAATATGTAAGGCAAAACCCCTCCCCCAAGTTCGTCAGCAACTTGGCCCAATCAGCAACTTTCTCCTTCAGTCTCTGGAGGCGGGACTTCCGGCGTAACTGGCACTTGGAGAGAGGTGTGCCAATTAGCAGGAGGTGGGCAGAGAGGCGTGGCTATCTGTGGCAAGTTGCGGTCTGAAGAATCAGAGCTCAGCTGAAGGAGGGTCCACAGAGTCTAAGCAGTCAGAGAGGCCATGTGGAGGGTGACAGGACAGAGCTGCAGCTCTTTAGACTGGGTGATTGTACAGCTGATGTTACTGCGGAGGGAGCAGGAAGACAAAGGCTTGTTTTTCAAAGCCACCTTCCTTTTCCGTTGTGAAAGAGGAGTATGTTGAACTGCATATTTGATTTCTTAATGAAAGAGTCTTTGAGGATACGTTTGACAACATGGTGAGATGTGAGCAGAATGATAGGGCTGTCCGTGTGGTCATATGTGGTTGGTAGAGGAGCAGAAAAGCCAGCATGACCTTAGTGATGTCAGCTGCAGAGAAGTGAGGCATTTGGGGACATCTGTGAGTTAGAGAAAGTTTTCCATAAGCCTGTCTTAGAGTGGTTTTAGGCCACTCAGCTTATTCTTCCACTTGTAGGAGCTCAGAGTGTGTGTGTGTGGCGTGGCTTTTCATCTCCTCCAGTAAGTGGAGGTCCTACTTGGGTTTAATTTTATATGCTTCTTGTAATGCGGATTCCCTTAGTCTTCCCCAACCCGGTCTCCCTCCCTCCCTCCCCCCCTTCCTCCCTCTCTGACGCCTTTCCTCCCTCTCTCCCATTCTTGCTTCTTTTCTTTCTTTGACAAGGTCCCACTTAGTATCCCAGCCTAGCCTTCTGCCTCAGCTTCCTGAGGGCTGGGATTTCAATGTGGCTATATACTAGTTTCTCTAAGCTTTTGATATCTTTGCTTACTCCTAGAGCCTACTCTTCGTTTTATTTCTGACCCTTTGAGTTTTGAGTTTCATTCTGGTAGCAAAATGTGTACTTCTGAAACACTGTTCTAGTCTCGAGTGCTGGTGGAATTCATTCTCCTGATGGTCTTTAAAATAGTAGCAACAAAACCTATTCTTCAAAACATTGCTATCTTTTAAATCTTAAATTTGACTCTAATTGCTAAGTATATATTTAAAATGCCTAGAAACACCCATATCCTTCTGTGGGAACAGTCTTTTTGTTTCTAAGGAGAAACTTAATTGGGTTTCTAGGCCCTATGAGAGGTAAACTGGGTTGGAAGCTGCTGAGCAGAGATCTGTTAAGATGGCATGCTACAGGATAATGTCCTGGGTGTGGGCATTTAGTGAGACAAACTCAGCACACTTAGATTTGACAGACCTATCAAAGGGATTTAGTAAGCTTGATTGCAGAAGAAAGAACAAAACATGATCCTGGCTGAAAAACTACAACAACAAAAAGATAAATAACTGGACATAAACAGTAACGGCTACAGAGTTAGCAAGGGTGAGTAAGTGTCACTGGCTTTAACTTTAATGAGTACCTGACTAGCCAGGTAAGGCCCCAAGACATTGTCTGATTTGGCCTTTTTGTGGCTGTCCTATGCTGCCAACTACTACCATGAGGACCTTGCTTGCCTGCTCTTTCCATTTGCATCCAAGTCTGACTGTCCCTGTTCTTCGTTTCCTCCACCCCTTGAGACATGGTCTCCTTTTGTAGCCCAGGTTGGCCTCAATATCCCCCTGAGTGCTGGGATGATGGGCATGAGCCACTTATCCCTGGCTCTACATTTTCTAGTTACCTTCCTGCTGAGATTTTCCTCAGGTTGCCTGTGGTCAGGAAAAAGCACACTAGTACTTCTTGAGAACTTCCTGAGTGGAAGATTTAAACCAAGGTGCAGATGGTTGAGTGTCTCTGGTGTTGGCTTTGTGCTCAAGTGTGGTTTGCTTTGCCCACTTAGCTTGGTGGTTGGGCTTGCCAGAGTCAGAGCTAAATTCTTTGGCCAAAGCAGGCAGGCTACTTATTGCTCCACCCGAGGTTTCCTGGTTAAACTGAAAGGCTTTGACCTTACGGCTGATAGAATGCCCCAACTGAGAGCCAGGGCAGAGGGCAACAGAGAGAATTTAATTCAAGTGTGGTGCTGACTCAGAAGTGGCACCAGAGGGTAAAGTGCATTGTCATGAACTGGCAGGTAGGTATAATAGAGAGCCTTTTATCCCCCAGGTTCTCAACTACTCCCCAGTCCCCTTGCTTCTCAACCACTCATGAGCAGGCCAGGAAACCGAATGGCAAGGTTGTGGGGACGTTGGGAAATAGTTCTCTTCCTCCTCAGTAGTGTGCATTGGGAACTGCCTGTTGGCCATGTTCTTGGGATATAGCAGAGGGAAGCAGAAACAGTAAACATACCAGAGAAACAAATCCAAAAGTATGTGAGATGATGATAAATGCAATGGGAAGATTAGCGCAAGTACAGGCCCAGGCCCAGGGAGGTTTCAGATTTTAACTTGGGTGCTCAGTAGGCTTCACCAAAGAGGAAAGAGGAGCTTATGAGAGAGTTAATGTTAAAGACCAAAAATACCTGGTACCCTGACCCTACAAGAGGTAGGGGCTGGAATGGGGAGCAGAAGAAACAACAAAATGGAAGAGGTAACAGGACTAGACTGGGCAGTGCAGGGCCAGACTGGGCAGCATAAGAAGTTACTCCAAGGACTTGGTTCTGAGTGAGATGGATCGTTTGCATCAGTGGACAGATGCTGTGATGTAAAGTGTGGTACTTGATTGAGAATAGACTGTAGGGATCAAGAAACAGAGGAGAGAAGATACTGGCCAGGGCAGAGTGGCAGTAGAGGACCTGGGAGGAAGGTACAATCATGTCTCTAGCCGGGCAGTGGTGGCGCACGCCTTTAATCCCAGCACTTGAGAGGCAGAGGCAGGTGGATTTCTGAATTCAAGGCCAGCCTGGTCTACAGAGTGAGTTTCAGGACAGCCAGGGCTACATAGAGAAACCCTGTCTGGAAAAAAAAAAAAAAAAAAAAGAAAGAGGGAAAAAATGGCTGGCCTCAGTGGTAGCTGGCAGCTATGGCACTTTTGCCTGTGGATGGGAATGAATTGGGAAGAACGTTGCTGGAGTTACTTTGGGAGGGGATGATGGTCTAGGGCTCAGGAGACCCTAGGACCTTAGGACCTATGTGGGGTCATAAGCACCGGGTGCTATGCCATGTCTGGCATCTTTTCTTACCAATGCACATGAAACAAGAATGTCATTAGCTGTGGAGGGCCAACAGGGCTCCCTCCATGTCAGGCAGACAGTACTAGCTAGAGAACTAGTTACAGGGCTGTTTGCATCAGAGAGTGTGTGTCGGTTTAACTGTCTTGAAGCCCTGGATGGTGATGAGACCCTCAGGATGTCTGTGGTATGGGACTTGCAATGTTTTTGTTAATTATTTCCTACTGTAATCTTTTTTGATATTCTTGAATTTTTTTCCCTTAACCTTTAATTTTCTGGCGTTCAAGGATGTTTTGGGAAGGTGTTCTGTGTGTCAAAACATGTAGTTAGACGTGCCACAGATCCTCAGGAAACATTTTTCTCATAAATATTTTTATATACAAAATCCTGCAATTGTATTATTTTACAGCTTCAAAGAACCCCCTTTCATGTTTGGTGTTCTGCAACCAAATACGAAATTGCGGCAAGCAGAAAGGCTATTTGAAAACCAACTTAGTGGACCAGAATCCATAGTCAATATTGGGGGTAAGTAAACCAATAGACCTGTAGGGGACCTGTAGCGTACACTTGGTTGATTTTTCAGGTTGCCATTGTTGCTCAGGGTGGTTGGGTTCTATGAGAGTGGCTGCAGTGATACACAGCTCCTGGGTATGGGAGGAAGCTCTGGGCTTGAATCTCACCTGTGAACAACTCAAGGGAGCAACTCTAATTCTCTGTCTGATTTGCATTCCATTTTTGTATTTTTTTGTTTTTGTTTTGTTTTTCAAGACATGGTTTCTCTGAGTAGTCTTGGCTATTTTGGAACTCATTCTATAGAGCAGGTATTAAACTCAGAGGTCTGCTTGCTTCTGCCTCCTGCGTGCTAGGATTAAAGGTGTACACTACTACTGCCCAGTTGTACTGGGTGATTTTGAGTTAATTCATGCAGAACACTTTCTTGTGCTCAGTATTGTAAGTAGGCATAAGGCAAATGCAGACACTGACATTGAGTTCATCTAGTTAGTTAGGTAGGTGTTATTTGATAGCACCCTAGTTCTTTGCTCACTTTGTTTTTGTTTTGCACAGGTTTTATTTTGAAGTGAACAATATAGGTTCTCAGTATTTCCACTCAACCCATCCATCTCAGGATGGCTTTTCTGAAAACAAGAATTGGGTTTGATGTAAATGTTTGATTCTGCAACCAGGTAGTAGGGCATTTTTTTGTTTGTTTGCTCATTAGGATGAGAGCTAAGCTTAGTACTGAATGGATACAGTTAATGAGATGAGCAAACTTAGCCTGGGCTGGGGATTTCTGAGTAGCAGCTTTGAAAGGCTGCAGCCCTGAGTCTACTACATTACCCAGGCAGTGACTATGGACATTGGGTGCTGTGCACTTAGTTTTGTTTCTCAGCTGGCCAGGGCCACTGCTGCACAGGTGTTTGACAAACTCTTGTTCTGCACTTGTTTTTTCCCTCAAGATCCAACAGCTGTTCATTTCTGTAGTTGCTGTTGCTTTGTTATATGGCTTGTGAAGAAAATATTTTTTTTCCAGTAAGAGAAAGTACTTCATGGTAGAACTTCTGCTTTTCTTAAAAGATCTTGTCGTTTGTTGGTAAGTTTCATTAGTTCTGGTGAGGAGACAACACTGTTGTTTCTGCTGGAACTTGTAAGTGTTGGCTGGTGGTCTTTGCTGCTTTAGTGAGTGAGTGCATTCGTTCTCCCGTTCTCCGTATTCAACAGCCGTGTACTGGGTGACATTGCTGGTGTGGACCCAAGGCTGCCTCTCTGCTTCTGTTCTTGTGGATGTGAGGCGTAAGTTGGCCCCCAGACACCTGCTACTGCTGCAGCAGCATTGTGTGAAAGGTGTCCTGGGGGAAGCTAGCAGGTGATGCCTGCCTCAGGACAAGTGCTAGGAGAGCAACCATCAATTAGCAGACTTTATCTGTTTTCAAGTGAACCATTTTTAAAAATGTTTTTCAGCAATTACGTTATTTTCACGAGCATCAACACTTTTAGCAGCAGTAGTGCAGAGGTTCTTTCTAGACAGTGAGTTTTGAATTCTTCACAAATAGGGGTCTAAGATGAACCACGAGAGTGTTTTTAACCTCAAAGTTATAAAACCTGCTTTGTTAACTCTCTGTCAGAAATGTTCACAATTGTTTCAGTTTGGCATATTTATTATTACCTTTGATAATTTCCAGCACATGTATATTTTTGACATTTTCACCCCTCACCCTTTTACTCATTTTCACTCCCTCTCAACACTTTGTTCTTCCTACCAAGTCGTCTATTTTCACATCTTTCTGTTCGTGTTTTTATTTGTTTATCCTTTAAATGGCCCACTGAGCTTAAGTAGGGTTCCTTGCAAGAGTATATATACATGGGGGTTATCCACGAGCACATGGGCAGCACAACTGGCTGTATCACTGAGGAAAACTCCTCTCCTCTGAGCAACCACTAACTGCAGGATATCCTCAGGGAGTTACTTATGAGCCCTCCTTAGTCCACGGTGAAATGCTGACAGGTCCCTTCTGGCACAGGTAACCATAGCTTCTGAGTTCATGAATGCAGCAGCCATGCCACATGTATGAGCCAGTGTTTCACAGCATTCTGCCCCATCCTGTGGCTTTTACATTCTTTCCATTCCCCTCTTCTGGGATGTTTCCTGAGCCTTGGAGGGACAGTGATGTGGATGTCTTTTGAGGCTTGAACACTCAGCAGTCACTTATCCTGTGACAATTTGACCAGTTGAAGTCTGCATTAGCCATCACCCACTGCAAAGACAAGCTCTGACCAAGGCTGAGGGCAACACTAATCCATGTGTACAAATATAATATATTTAGAAGGCAGTATGAAACCATTTCTATTTAGCAAAACAATAGTTGGTTCCCCTCTAGGACTTCTAGCTTCTCAGCCTTAGGCTTTTGACCAGAGCAAACTATTTTTAATAATGGAAGAAAAAGTAGATGTTATTAGAATGGGTACTGGGTTCGACACGCAGGTTTTGCCTTTTCACTGCTGTCATCTTCCAGAGCTGTGCTACTATTTCCACTGGCTGTTTTAATTAGGGGGTCACTCTTGGCATTAGATACTCTGGGATTGGACAAATTTGTAATGCAAATCATGGAAGATATTTTCACTGTCCTAAAATTTACCTGTGTTCTTCTTCCCTCTTTAACTTTTGGCTACTCGTGACTTAAGTATCTGCGTTGTTTGCCCTTTTCAGAACCTGTAGCATTAGACTCATCCAGTCTCTTCAAATGCCTTTTGCATCTGCATTTGTGGGTGGTGGTCGGTAGTTTCCCTTAGTGTCTTTATTAGGGCAATACAGAAGTTGTAACTTATAGAATAAGTTAAAAAATATTATTTCAGCTTCTGTCTTCTGAAACAAATTTTAGAGATTTGACTGTAATTTTTTAAGGTAGAGTTCACCAGTGAGCCAGCTCATTGGGGACTGATGCTTTTTGTTGCACCATTGTTAATTATTTACTCAGTTTCTTTAACATGCATAGGTCTGTTCACATTGTCTATTTCTCCAGGTACAGCTTTGGCCAACTTGATCCTTTAGGGAAGCTCCAGAGACAGCCCCCATAATTTTGTTACTTTATTTTTTTCCCCCAGAGATAGGGCTTGTCTTTGTATCACTGGCAGTCTTGGAGCTTGCTCTGTACACTAGGCTGGCCTCAAACTCACAGGTTCATCTGCCCTACCTCCTTAGTGCCGGGTCTAAAGGTATACACCACTCCCATCCGCTACCCCTCGCCTGCTGGCTTGTTTCTTTAAATTTTAAGGGTTTAAAATTTTCCTATACATCATTTCTCCATCATTTTCAGAATTGCTATTTTCTTTCTAGCTGTTAAAATATAACCAAGCCTTTTAGAAGAGGCAATGTGGTCATAGCTCTTAGGCCAACCTTTTAATGAATTTTTCCCTTTTGTCTTCATAAACAGATGTGCTGTTTACTGGTACAGCAGATGGCCGAGTTGTAAAACTTGAAAATGGAGAAATAGAGACCATCGCTCGGTTCGGTTCAGGCCCTTGCAGTAAGTTGATGAAGCTTCATTTGGAAAGCTGTCATTCTCACCTTTGGAGATTGCTCCCAGTTGGCAGATAGGACATGTTGTGGTGCTGCCTCTGGTTTTTTTTTTTTTTTTTTTTTTATTGCCCGGTCATCTGGCCTTGGAGTGTCCGGTTGGGCGTGGCCATGTACTTCCTGGTGCCATATCCTCTCATCATCCCATTCTGGTTGCCCACCAGGAACTTCAGCTGTTAACGGCTGTGGCTGTGGGTGCCGCTTTATAATAAAGGCTTTGTGACTGTCCTGGGGCTTACATGTAATTCTTTAGTAGCCCCTCAGGTATTTCAGTCATGTTATTCAAGTCTCACTCAAACTTTGGAAGCATGAACAGAAGAATCCACTGTTTAAAAACTGGCCCATAGGATTACCATTTTTCATTAATTAACTCATTGTAAATTTTTATTTATTTTATTTATTTTTTGTGGTACTCTGGATGGAATCTAGGATCTGATGACAAGCAATTGTTTTACCATTAGGGTACACAGCCTACTTATCACTACTTATCATTTTTGATAACTGGGATATTTTATAAAAAATGATGTTTTCATTTCAGAATACAAGCAATATAAACATACAAAATAAAAAATAAAAATAAGGAATAAAAATAAAAAAACAAAATAAACAGTTTCTTGCATCTTTTGCGATGTCTGTGCTGACATTTAGTGAGTACCTTTTCACGCATTTCTGTATACCCACGCTCACACTCAAGATTTGCTCCTTTAGTCTTTTCTACTCCACATAGCACCTGCACTCAGCACCTACATTAAGCATTGGACAGTGGGCACGTCTTGTAAGCACCCCGTAGTGAGCACATTCTGTTAAGTCTGTGCTGGGGTAGCACCTACATTAAGCACCGCTCTTGAGCTCCTTGCAGTGACCCTCAGCTGAGGCAGGTCAGGTTCTAACACTGTGGTCTTTTTGCTCTGTCTAGCATGGTGTCTGTTTAGGGAGGTATGGAAGAGATACTTGGACACTGAAGAGGGCACAGGTAGACTCTTGGAGCAGCCGCCGACTCCTGTCGTTTATCTTCCTAGAAACCCGAGATGATGAACCTACCTGTGGGAGACCCCTGGGCATCCGGGCAGGGCCCAATGGGACTCTTTTTGTGGTTGATGCATACAAGGGACTGTTCGAAGTAAATCCTCAGAAACGTATGTTACCACTTGTTTCTTTGATATTTTCAGATCTTTGCAAGAGTATACATGTAAAGCAGATTTAATAAGATGTTAAATATAGTATTCAGGCAACTGCAGTGTTTTCTTACTAAATAACACAGGTATTGGCCACCAGAGAGTTGCCTTTCTAAACCTGCTTTGGTTCCTACCCAGTTATTCTCCAGCGTCTGTCTGTGTTTTAACCACTGCCTCTCAGAAGGGTTATTTTGTAAACATCATTCCTCATCCTCTTGTCAGAGGATCTTTTCCCTTCTAGGCTATTACTCCTCTTTTTTCTTGTGACTGGTCGTGATACTACCAGAAATGGTATCATAATATGTTCTGTGTGCTCTCTCCATGGAAGACACAGCATGGAGGATCTGTACATGGTACTAGACCATGGGTATTGCAGATTGGCCACTGCTTTCTCTTGGTTGTGTCTAGGGAGGTTACTCAGCCTCTCTGTTCCTGTTTTTCCATACTTGGTTGTGTCTAGGGAGGTTACTCAGCCTCTCTGTTCCTGTTTTTCCATACAGCACATACGGTTAATAGTGGATCTTCCCTGTGGTTTCTTGCACAGGATTAAATAATAGTGTATATAGGAAGCTTGGCACTCAATATACGTCCTTTCTGTTATTTGAATTTTGAGTTTTGAGCTGGAGGTCACCCAAGCTGGCCTCCAGTTACTGAATTCAAGCCATTCTCAAACCTTTACCTCTCATACCTAGAACTGCAGTGTGTTCCTCATTCCTGGCTAGTTTGAAAAACTATTGTTGCTGTTTAATGTAAAAGTGGATAAATGGAATACTTGATTTTTTTATTCTCCCAGGCTAACACATAGTACTAGATACTTTTATATATTGTTCTTAATAGGTTTTGTTTTAATTTTGTTGATTTTAATTAAAGAATGTATTCTTCATCCTTAGGATGGATTCTGCCTTCAGTAAAATTTAGTTAAAAAAAAAAAAAAAAAACTCAAGCCGAAAAACCCTAAAAGTCTGTCACTTAAAGCTGGTAACTAGGGGATCAAAAAGCTCACTGAGGGATAGCAAAGCTCATTTAGCTCATTTTTCTTCTTGACACCAGTGTGTTGATTAACATTGTGAAATTATCAAGAAACAAATTTCTAAAGTGACAGCAAATCTTTAATTTTTTGTAACTTCAGGTTCAGTGAAACTGCTGCTGTCCTCTGAGACTCCCGTTGAGGGCAAGAAAATGTCCTTTGTGAATGACCTCACTGTTACTAGGGATGGGAGGAAGATTTATTTCACGGATTCCAGCAGCAAGTGGCAGAGACGAGACTACCTGCTTCTCGTGATGGAGGCCACTGATGATGGGCGGCAAGTACTCCTTTTGGCCTTTCTTTCCATTAGGGGATTGGCCGCAGGTGATAGGAGCAGGCCTTGTTTCTGTTGGAAGCTGTAGTAGGGTCTTAGCACAGGGTGCTAGTGTCTAGGAATATGACCTTAGTGCTTAGGATGATCTCGCTTCCTCAGAAGAAATAAAATGAAGCCTAGTCATGAGGGTGGTTGGAGACAGAGTGGGTGAGGTCCACTAGCAGGCCTAGGTTTCAGGCCATGCCTCTAAAGGCTGGTGTGCTAGCTCTCACTTCGCTGACCTAGTTTTCTGGTCAGCAAGGGGATGCTGGATCAGCTGTAGACTGGGAGAGTCCTTACTAGTCAGCCTGGGACCACAGCATCATAGGCTCTTCTCTCTTGTGACTATTGTGTTGGGCCTTCCACAGGCTGTTAGAGTATGATACTGTGACAAAAGAGGTGAAAGTTTTGTTGGACCAGTTGCAGTTCCCTAATGGAGTTCAGCTCTCTCCTGAGGAAGACTTTGTCCTGGTGGCAGAGACAACTATGGCCAGGATACGACGGTATGTGTATGGTGTGAATGGAGCTGTCAGTTTTTCTCCGGAGCTTGCCATGGTCTGTGTGGTAGGATAGACATGAGGTGAATGGATATCTGAGATGTTTCACACCTCCTGTCTATATAATGATGAGAAAGTTGAAGTTAGACTAGGCTTACTTATGTCTCAGCCTTTGCGAGGGTCACAGTACACTGTGTCTTGATTTCTTGCCTCCAGTATAGCCTGCAGTCTATTTCCCTGTAAGGTAGGCTTTGATTCTTCCTGCCTATGTAGTCTTTAAGATGTCTGTCAGCAGCTTTGCTTGCATTCATGACAGATACATGGGTAGTATTTTCCATACATATATCTGAACTAAGACCAGTTTTGTGCTTGGCTAAAAACTTTTCTTTAATTTTTTTTTTCTATTTCTCATTGCCTACTTGGGCATGTTTTTCAGAGTCTATGTGTCTGGCCTGATGAAAGGAGGGGCAGATATGTTTGTGGAGAACATGCCTGGATTTCCTGACAATATCCGGCCCAGCAGCTCCGGCGGGTACTGGGTTGCTGCTGCAACCATTCGTGCCAACCCTGGGTTTTCCATGTTGGATTTCTTATCTGACAAGCCTTTTATTAAGAGAATGATTTTTAAGGTAATTATGAAAATTAATTCCAAAAAGCAAGATGGAAATGAGTCTCGTGGTCTATGTCTATTGACCTGACTAGTTCTCAAACTTCCAGGTAGAGATAGAATATTTGGTACCCATCATGCCTACTTTTAAGCACATTTTATGTGTTCACACAAATGTGTGCATGTGTGTAAAGGCTTGATTTCAACCACAGGTTCAATCCTCTAGAGCTGTCTACCATGTTTTGTGAAACTTGGTTTCTTCTCTGGAGTTCATCAGATAGGCAGGACAGCCCAGCCTTTGAGCCCCAGGGATCTTCCTGTCTCCATGTCCCTAGCACTGGGCATGTGTTGCCACTTCTGGCTTTTTACTTGGGTACTTGAGTGGTAAGCACTTTGCTTAAAAAGGAACTTTCCTAGAATTATAAACTGATTTTATTCTTTAGCCCACACTAGAAGTTGAAACATTTGTGCACTGCCCTTGCCTCCTGTGCTTTCTTTGCTTCTGAGTATTTTGCTATTTCAACTCCTGACTTCAGAAGCCACCCATTACCAGGTTCCTTAGAGGTAAAGCTAGGAAATACAAGCAAATGTTTACACTTACATTTATTTATCGTATCTATTTAAATTTAAAAGCCATAGTTTATGCAAACTATCTAGTGTAACTGAGCCCTGTGGGCTTTTTTTTAGTTCCCTTCATCTTTGTACCGTCCTTGTCTAACAGTGAGATGCCTAGATCCCCTGATCCTGCATATATTTCCTTAGTTTTTGAGACAGGATTTTACTAATTGCCTAGATTTGACTAGAACTCACTTTCTACCTCTCTACTGCTGGGGTTACAGGTGCACCACCCTGCATAGATAGATGTGTTTACCGTTTAATCAGTTCCTCCAAGTACAGCCATGCTGTAGCCATTGACCCCATCTGAGGAGACTCTGGTCTGGTTCCAAACTCCACACAGGATCGCTCCTTTCCAGTGTCTTTCTTCAGTGCCAGAAATCGTGTTCCTCTTGTGAGATTTCTCACCTTGAACTCTTATGAGCCCCACAAGACTACATACACCTTTTTGGTAGCTGTGCTCAGAGGGGCCCAGCTCTGTGCAGCCCACTGGGACTGCAGACCAAGCTTCAAGGAAGAAGGAAAAATGGGCTGCTTAGAGGTGATATTGTTAGGATGGATTTACTGACTTAACCTTCTATTCCCTTTGTGAGTGTGGAAGGCTTTAAAACTCCATTATTTGCCTCTTCCACTCTTTGAGTATTTATAGAGGACTCGTGGCTTACTTTGGTTAAGCTGTACTGGTTTGACCCAGTTTTCTGGCAGGCAAAGATGGTTCTCCCCTTGACTTCAATGTAGTGTCTCTTGGAATGTGTATTGCGTTTCTCTGAATGGCTCTGCCATTGCTGTCTCTGTGAAGACTTAACATTCTTGGTCTGATCTGCATGGGAGTGAGGGCCATGACTCTGCTCCTGCCCAATGGGAGCCTTTCTGGCCCAAGGATGCTGGACTATTCTTAGGTGATGAGAAATTGTGTGGTCAGTTTGCTTGTAGTCAGAAGGTAAGCTCTCCTCACTAATCCTTCCCTTCCAGCTCTTCAGTCAGGAGACATTGATGAAGTTTGTGCCACGATACAGCCTGGTCCTAGAAGTCAGTGACAGTGGTGCCTTCCGGAGAAGCCTGCATGATCCTGATGGACTGGTGGTCACCTATGTGAGTGAGGCTCATGAACATGATGGATACCTGTACCTGGGCTCCTTCAGATCTCCCTTCATCTGCAGACTCAGTCTCCAGTCTATTTAGCCAGCCCAGCAGCTGCCCCCACTGTGCATGCCAGGAATCATCACACTCAGTCACATAGGTCTGGAAGGAGCCATGGACATAGCTCTGTCCCTGTGTTCCTGCTAGTCCTTGGAAGTATGGGAGTAGCTGCTGTAACCTGGAGAAGATATGGACCTTACCCATACTTTCTCCCAAGAGGTGCCTCTCACCTGGACTTGATGTCATTTTTAGAGGGAAATAGTGTTTCTGCTATGGGGAAGACAAATCATGGAAAGCCATTTTTCTTTAAAAAAAAAAATGCTAAGTACAAGAATTCTCTAGTACTTGGAAAATTTATACTTGTCACCGGGCTCAGGGTTTGATGGTTAGAGCGGGGGATTAGCTGTGCAGGGACCTTTGTGTTGCCATTGGCTCTATTCTGACACCTTCTGTATCTTCATTCTAAAGTGGGGTCATGCTTTGGGGAGTAGTGTGGTGGGGTGCCATGGAAGTGGTAATGCATGTGTTGAGGCAGAGATTATTCAAGCTGAAACTTGTTCTCAGGGGCCATGTGAGATGTGTGAGAATACCTGGACTCCTGGTATTCCTCCACAGTGAAGGTGCGCTCCCACCCTCTACAAGCCTCTTTTCATGCCAGAGGGTTTTCAAGACTCCTCTTTTAGTGGTCAGGAGGATTTCATTGGGTTTTTTTTCTGACTGCTTTCTCCACTGGAATTGGGTGACCCGGCGAGTTTGTACCTGCACAGGGGTGTTTTAGAAATGCCCTTTTATGGCTTAATTCCTTTTAGACTTACAGATGTGATTAGCGAACTGTTGATGTAATGTTTGTGCTGATGTAATAAGCTCAAAGTTGCTTATTTCTTGGAAAGTATGTTTATACACTGGTCTTAATTTTGATAATAATAAATCATATTAAACCCACTTTTCTGCTGGTTACTCCTTTTGATAAAATGGCCCAGAAGTTTCTTTTTTACTTTAATTATTGTATTTTTCTGCTTTAATCCCTTAACAGTGTCAGCATGAAAACTCTTTTGGTAAAGGTATTATTTTAGAGCAAGACAGCCATCTAACTTGCTTACAAGTGAGGCTAGGGGAACTCTCAGGATACCAAGGGTCCTCAAGTGGCATTTCCCAGCTTTGATTCATTCCAGGTATGTTGTTGGCCTTCTCTCCTGTTTGTATTTACTGCTCTTGGCACTGTTTCTTTTCTCCTTGGGTGTAAGAATGCTGAAAAAACTGTTTCTGGAAGTATTTGAAATGACTTGTCAGAAACAGTAGTTTGAATAGTTAATGATATAAAAATTGAAAAATTGTCAATAGCTGAGGTAAATGAAAAACATTGGCTGGCCCTCCTCTCCCCACACTGCTCATGTTCAGTTGGAGAAGTGCCTGGAATTTAAGTTGTCACCTCCTTGGAACTGGCTTTGTAGAAATAAAGCAGCAGTAGATTTATGGTAAGATGGCCTTCAGACCAGTGAATGCAACCCTTGTTTCATCAGCTAAACAACTCTCAGTACTGTTTATGGGACTTCATAGGGATGAAAATTCTTATAAAAAGTCATATAAATACTTTTACTAGCTGTGATATGCCGCATCCATCAGGTATGCATGAACAACTGGGCAATCCAATGAGTCTATAAGGACTCTGCATGTTCTGGGTCTGTGAGTTGACTGTCAGTTGTTTCTGAGAAGAGAGTTTGGTCTTTAGGACTTAAATTCTCACTGGTGAAGGTAATTTATTTTACATTTTTAGCAAAGGGCTCTTGATTTTGACTCATCTGTGCTTTCAGCTCCCAAGTGTCATTTCCGGTGTTTGTCTGGTAATTTGTCATGGTGAGGTGCTAAAGGGGGTTGTCTTAAATATGTGGGACATGCTTTTCTTATAAACCTAAAGGGAATGTCCTCAATATGACGTATTAATATTCTTATAACATTAATCAAGTAATAAATGATTTGCCTCAATTGTTTAAAAATTATTAAGCGTCAGGTTTTGCTTGACAGTGTAAGCCTTTTGAAATTTTTATGGTCAGCATACCTGTAGTGAGAATTTTGGTTTCTGTAAAAACCCAGTCATGTTATATGACTATGTTTTTGTTTTAATCCCAGGTGTGGGATAAGAGGCTGCTTGACAGCAGGTGACAATTATTTGTCTCATGTACTAGGAGGGCTGTGATTATTGTCTAGCTGCAGGTAGTTTATGTTTAGAATTCTGGGAACTTATCAGAGGGTATAAATACCAGAACGAACCCCGAGAGTGGTGGGGCGTGCTCCAGGAGGGTTCAGTTGGGTACTGCTGCTGCAGTTTGTCAAGTGGTCATGAGCAAAGAGACGAGAAGGAATTGGAGCTCTCCTAATGATGAAGATTGGACTTGCCTCCAGGGACTCAATGCCTCTAATCATCAGGAACTAGTCTAAAGAAGTCTACATCCCCTTTCCCCTCCAACCTTCTTTCTCCCCTACCTAGTATTGGAGGGAAGGTAGGGATTAGGGTGGAATAAGGGTTGGAAGGGTGGTAGATATAAGAACCCAAGAAAACAGAGCGTACACGCGCACCCCCCAAGCACGAATGTACAAATTGCACCTATCCATATCCTAATTGAGTGGTTATGCATAATTTTGAATGTTTTTCACGTACTGTCTTACCTGTTTTTTTGAGACATGATCTTGCTACGTTGAGGCTGGTCTTGGTTTCCTGGGCTCAGGACTTTCTGCCTCAGCTCCTGAGTAACTAGAACTGTGTAGAACATGCCCAGCTTGCATATGTGGCCTTATATGGATGGGCTCTGGGGCTCAAAGGTTAGTGTCTGCTTAGTGTCACAGGTAGTGCATGACTGAGCTGGAGACCTTGTTGTAGTAATTGAGGAATGTTCTCTAAGGATGGATAGGAAGTAAATGGCTGCCCTAAGACTTTTGAGGCAGTGGCTGCAGCAGTTTACCAGTCATAGGCTTGGGCACAGTAGAGTTCTTTTAAGATTTCTTAGAGGGTATATGGTGGCCTGGATAACAGTGGTGTGAGGAGTTCCCATGAGCAGTGGTGAGAGCGATGTTTTATGGAGCAGTGACTGTAGTCAGCTCAGTTGCTACCTGCTAGGGTTGGTAAGCTGAACAGAAGCAGATATTTGAAGCATGTAGTCATGGATCTGGCACAGTGTATCTGGCAAGGAACGTGTGGCAATGGTATGGCTGGCAGAAGCTCTAGAACAAGTTCCTTTCTTAAGAATTGTCTTTTGGGAGGCAGAGGCAGGCGTATTTCTGAGTTCGAGGCCATCCTGGTCTACAGAGTGAGTTTCAGGACAGCCAGGGCTACACAGAGAAACCCTGTCTCAAAAAACCA
>JADRCD010234471.1:17506-34905 GCA_019843815.1 Montemys delectorum
AAAAAAAAAAAAAAAAAAAAATTGTTTGAAAATTTCATATAATGTATTTTGATCATATTCATTACTCAGCTCCTCTCAGATATGTGACAGTCCCTATCACACAACTCTGTGTTTTCATTAAAACAAAACAGCTGAGTGGTGGTGGCGCAAGCCTGTAATCCCAGCACTTGGGAGACAGAGGCAGGCGGATTTCTGAGTTCCAGGCCAGCCTGGTCTACAGAGTGAGTTCCAGGCCAGCCTGGTCTACAGAGTAAGTTCCAGGACAGCCAGAGCTACACAGAGAAACCCTGTCTTGAAAAACAAAAACAAAACAAAAACAAAACAAAACAAAACAGAACAAAACAGAACAAAACAAAATCAGTTTGATCTGGCCATATATATTCTTGGGTATTTGGGCATTCACTGGAGTGGGTCAATCTCCCAAGGGTCTCTTCAGAAAAATTTAGCCGTGATTTGGCCAAGCCTCTTACTGATTGTATAGAAATTGTATAGTTGTCTACAGTAGACAGTGTGGCAAATTAAAGGCAGATAAAAGATCAATGTGTTGCTTAGTTAAAAAAAAATGTGTATGTATGTATGCAGGTGCCAAAGGAGGTCAGAGAAGAGGTTTTCCTGGCGAGTCACTTAACATGAGTGCTGGGAACAGACCTCAGATGCTCTAAATCATCTCTCCACCCCTCTTTCTTTCTTTCTCTATTTCTTTGAGACAGGACTTCACTATGTGGCTTTGGCTGGCCTAGAACTCACTCTGTAGACCAGGCTGGCCTCAAACACAGAGATCTGCCTGACTCTGCTTCCTGAGTGCTGGGATTAAAAGTGTGTGCCATCATGTCCGGCCACATTTTCTTCTTTATTTTTAAAGATTTACCGGTATTATTTTAAAATGTGTGTGTGTGTGTGTGTGTGTGTGTGTGTGTGTGTACAAGAGTACAGGTATTCACAGAGGCCAGAGGAATTGGATCCCCTGGAGTTGGACACACCCTATGTTGGTGTTGGGAACCAGACTCAGATCCTTTGGAAGAGCTGTATATGCTCCTAACAGTTGAGCTGTTTATCATGCTTGCAGTGCCAGAGGTCAGAGGAAGCATTGGGTCCTGTGAAACTGGCATTCCAGATGTTTATGAGCAGCCATGTGTGTCCTGGGAACTGATTCCTGCTCCTATGGAAGGTCAGGCAACTGCTCTTAACTGCTGAGCCATCTCTTCAGCTACAGAAGTTGTTTTCTTAACTAATATCCCTGAAATCATTTTGTGACGTCACCTCCCTTCCCAATGTACCCACTCCAACTTTCTTTTGTTTCTTTTTGGCAGTGTTTGGAATGGAACCATGGCCTCACACTTGTGAGTCTTCCTCTATTAAGTCCTTTGCTTTCTTTGCTTTTTGCTTGTATTTTCTGAGACAGGATTTCATGTAACTCAGCTTAGCCTCTAAACCAATTGTGGGCAAGGGTGGACTTGAACTTCTGACCCTCTTGCTCCAGAGAGCTAAGGCTTTGCTTTGTATTTGCACAAGAAAAGAAATTCATGTCCCTGAACAAATTTTGGTTTCATGGCCCTGCTCGAGTCAATTACTTAAGTCACAGTGGTAGAAGACACAATTGGCTGATCTTACTGCTTTACAGGTTCGCCCTAGAGCTAGTGTAAGAGCCAAGTTCAACCTGTAAGCCCGACCTGCCTGAAGATCATGTAGCTTCCTGGAATGCTAAGAGTTGTAGTTTTGGGAAATAACAAAGCCACATGATTTTGGCTGAATGGTTTTGTCCTGTGTCTTGTTGCCACTCACTGGGAACCAGGCCTGAACCTGAACAGAGTCCACTCTTCTGGTCAATACTTAGTTAAAGCTTCAAACTTGTCTCAGAATTGTGGAACTGGTGTTTCTCTTGCGAATCTCAGGATTAACGCTAGAGTTTCCAAACCACAGAGTCTTTCAAATGGAAATCAAGAATCGCTGGGATGGGAGAAATTGAAGTCGATGAAGGAATCACAGTGGCCAACAGGAAATGAAAGTCATGTTGTGGAGCTGGGAAATGTTGGGTTTCGGGTAGAAGCAGAGAAAACTCACTTCAGAGACAGAAGCAAAAGAAGAGAGTTAAAGTGAGCTAAAAACTCACTTCAGAGGCAGAAGTTAAAAATGAAAGCTTTATTTTCTGAGCGCTCAGGGAGGTAGCCAGTTCTAGATCTGAACCTTGGCCCTGGAAGAGGGTGGTGGGGGAACTGCGGTGTTATCCAATTGTATTTGACATTATGGATTAAGCAAGGGAAGATCCGTTGGAGACTGGGCTATATGCACAGCATCTGGTTTCAAGGTCCTTAATTTAACTTTGTAGTCAGGTCTCCTCCTGGACTTTGGCTGCAGTTTTAGAATGATAAGAGAGTGGGTAAGCTGCATGTAGTCAAGTAGGGCATAGCAGGGAACTCGTTATCTCGTTTTATAACTTATACACCTTGGTCTAGATAACAGCAATTTCTATATTCTTTACTGGTTAACATTTGGAGGGGCTGGAGAGATGGCTCAGTGGTTCAGAGCACTGACTGCTCTTCCATAGGTCCTGAATTCAAATCCCAGCAACCACATGGTGGCTCATGACCATCCATAATGGGATCTGACGGCCCCTTCTGGTGTGTCTGAGGACAGCTACAGTGTGCTTACATGTAATAAGAAATAAATCTTTAAAAAAAAATTTAGAAAAACAGGATAGTGTTCATTTCTAGGCCTGGGCACATGAACTCATTTAGCCCTACAAGGAAGATGGAGAAATTGCCCCTGAGCTGTCTGGACTCAGACAACTGTTCACAACAGACGATGTTCAGCCTCAGGACCTGGGATCTTGAATTTAGTTTCTCCCTATGACTAAACGGAGTCTGAAAACAAAATGGTAGTACTTAGAGTAAGTTTCTTTTGCATGGTCCCAACAGGAACAAAACTCCGTTGATGAGCCTGGTGTGAACAAGGACTTGGAGTTCATCCTGAGCAATGCAAAAGCAAACCGTCAAAAACAAAGAAAAAATGTGATGTGTCTCATCCCCTCAGCTGCTACCAAGCGTAGCAGACATAGTGCAGGGCCTCTGGCCAAAGTAGGACACATTTCCTGTTCTGAGGTAGCACCTGCCGCCACCTATGCCACCTGTCCCAGTCACACAACACACTTCTTCCCCTTCCCTGCTCTCTCCTTTGTTCTCCTCCTCTTGCCTTTCATTTTCTTGTCTCTCTCCCTTCCTCTCCCCTCCACTCTCCTCCCTTCCCCTCTCCTCTTCCCCTTCTATCTTTTTGTTTCCCTTCTCCTCCTCTTCCTCCTTTCTCCTCTTAAGGCAGGCAAACTGTAGACACCAGCAGCTTCATAGAGGAGGATGGAAAAGAGAAAAGAAAAACAATGTCATTTAAGTTGGCGTGGAGGTCAGCTACAGGATGGATAAGGAGCCTTATGGTGGGAAGGAAGTTTTAAAGAGAGAGTGAGGGTGCCCACAATGTTGGGGGAAAGCCCAAGGTGTTACAGAAAACATGATTAGAAGAGAGAAGAAAAAAATTGAGAAATTATTCAGAAAAGTGGGCAGACTTGTGACTCTTATCTGGTGATGGTCTATAGTTTTTTTTTTTTTTTTAAATACTGTCTCATGTAATCTTGGCTGTCTATGAACGTCTATGATATGTAGCTGAAGCTGGCCTTGAACTTCTGAACTTCCTGTTTCTACCTACCAAGTTCAAGGATTGCAGGATTACGATACCACACCCAATTTATGCTCTCTCCTGTCAGAAAACAAAAACAAAAACAAAAACAAAGCCGGGCGGTGGTGGCACATGCCTTTAGTCCCAGCACTTGGGAGGCAGAGACAGGAGGATTTCTGAGTTCGAGGCCAGCCTGGTCTACAGAGTGAGCTCCAGGACAGCCAAGACTATACAGAGAGACCCTGTCTCGGAAAAAACAAAACAAAACAAAACCAAAAACCAAAACCAAAAACGAAAACAAAAACACCCAAACCAAACCAAAACACAATTCTCATCTCAAAAGGGATAAGAGATAGTTTATTCTGAAGCCAGACATGAGCTACCATGGCCTGGGAACACATATTTAGGTTATTCCACAAATTCTGTGTTCCAACATGGAAACACTTTTATGAAGTTTTTATAGAAACAAAACAAATAAAAAAAATCAAACAAATCAAGATATTTTAAAACTGTATTGGTGGAAACATTAAGTAGGCGGGTTAAAGAATGGCAGGGAAACCTGCTATTGGCCTCAGATGCTGTCTGATGACATTTTTAGCTTTTTGATTGGCAGAAACTAGGGTTTGTTAAGTTACTTGATTCTAAAACATTTTATCTGTTAGTCACAGGGTATTAGGACAGACATAGAGGTGGGGAATGAATAGCTATCTGGGGAACTAAGGATAGTCCAGTGTAAATTATAATTGGGCTGTGGAGCTACAATATATGAATCTCTCTATGATCATTGAAATTCTGGTCAGATTCTTTCTGGGAACCTTCCCTTTCTCTCTCTTCCTCTTCTGCCCCTTTCTTTTCAACAAACTCTTGGTGTGTGAATGAAAATGAGGACATGACTGCTCCTAGGTATGGTTGCGGAGAAGGCTTTTATTGTAGATGGGAGGGAGAGCATAGCCAGAACACGGCCAGCAAACTAGACCAGGCTGTGAGAGGAATTGCAGGAGAGAGCAAGAAAGGAAGAGAAGAGAGAATGAGCAAAGAAAGCATATCGGAACCAGAAGCTGGGGGAAGAAAAGCAAGGTCTAGCCTCTGGACTGGAGAGATTTAGGTAGGGGTGAGGTAAAAGGTACTGAGAGGAGCTGTTACAGGATATTGGTACACACTGTGAACCCTGAGATTGTGGTATTTCCTGAAAGAACCTCTTTCTAGTTGTGATGTGGCTAAGCTCTTAGCACACATCTTTAATCCCAAACAATGAAGGTAAAGTTAGTTTGTAGCAGGAAGCAGCCATGTTTGCAAGTGATGTTAAACTGAGTGCCAAAGTGAAGAATCAGAGAAAATTTGACAGACTAGGATTGCCCAACTCGTGAGAGAGAAAAGGGAAGCTACTTGAGGGAGGGGCTGTACAGAGAGAGGAAGTAGAGAGACAGGTTTCAGAGAACAAGCTAGATACGGGTGACAACAGAACAAGCCAGACAATGAGAAGGAGCCAGAAGATTAGAACACACTGCCAAAGTTAGTATGAGATCAAGCAGAGCAATCCAGGAGAGGGGAGGGGGGGGGGGGGGGAGACAGAGAGGGAAAGGGAGAGAGAGGGGGAGAGGGAAGGAGGCAGAGGTTGGGGAGGAGTTTTGAGCCAGAACAGCTGAGTTGAACCAGCTAGAGGTCAGAAAAAACTAGGAAGGAGTAGGCTTATGCAGCATTAAGTCTCAGGCTGAAAACATTCTAGGTTGCCAGGCGTGGTGGCGCACGCCTTTAATCCCAGCACTTGGGAGGCAGAGACAGGCGGATTTCTGAGTTCGAGGACAGCCAGGGCTACACAGAGAAACCCTGTCTTGAAAAAAAAAAAAAAAAAAGAAAAGAAAACATTCTAGGTTTAGGTTAGATTAGATTGTATAGGGGCTAGAAGCTTCCAGGACTAGGCCTAGGTTAGCAGTAAACCTTGGAGACAACGTTTACCACAGGAGAATAAAAAAAAAATACTTTAACCAGGAGCCACAGGTGTGAGTGAGACTGGTCTTGGCTTCTTTGGGATCCAACACGGAGCAGCTCAGGCTGGTATGGGGCTGAGATTAGGGCATCCTTTATCAACCTCAGTCTTCAGTGATTTCCCTCTATTGAAACCATAACACTTTTTCTGGGGGAACCTCCACATCTGCAGCTTTCCCCCAACCTCCAAGGCCTGTGCACCTGGCTTGTAGAGCCTTGAATTGGCTATAACTGTGTTGCTGTGATCCAGGCTGGGGCCAAGGGTGCCTCAGTCTCCTCCTCACCTTGGCAAGCTGTTTCATTCAGTTATCTGGAGTAAGAAGGGAAGGATGTGGCTGGAGCTAGTTGAGTTCCAGGAAACTTTGTCCTTTACTTTTTTCAACCATATACTCAATTTTAGCTAGGTACGTGGCTACTTAAAATGAAGACTGAATTTTCCTGCCTGCCTGACAGTTATATATGGTCATGTGACTAAATTCTGGCCAGCGAGATGAGATGGGGAGAGGACAAAGCTGATCCATCCCTGGTCTGAGGGAAAATGGACGCCAAGGGCTCGTAGGGAGTGGCACTATCTGAAAGGATTAGGTGTGGCCTTGTTCAAGGAGGTGAGGCCTTGTGGAGGAAGTGTGTCACTAGGAGTGGGCTTTAGGTAAAGTTCCAAATGCTCAAGCTAGGCCCCATGGCTCACTGTTCCTGCTGCCTGCCAGTTCCAATATAGAGCTCTGAGCTCCTTCTCCAGCACCATGTCTGCCTGAATGCTGCCCTGCTTCCTACCATGTTGACAGTGAATTAAACCTCTGAACCTGTAAGCCAGCTCCAATGAAATATTTTCCTTTATAAGAGTTGCCCTGAGGCCGGGCGGTGGTGGCGCACACCTTTAATCACAGCACTTGGGAGGCAGAGGCAGGTGGATTTCTGAGTTCGAGGCCAGCCTGGTCTACAGAGTGAGTTCCAGGACAGCCAGGGCTATACAGAGAAACCCTGTTTCAAAAAACCAGACCAAACCAACCAACCAACCAACCAACCAACCAACCAACCAACCAACCAACCAAAAAAGCATTGCCCTGATCATGGTGTCTCTTCACAGCAATAGAAACCCCAACTAATCTACTCTCAGCTAATGAAAGTTGCCCTGTGTTTGTTTGGTCCATGCTACATGTCAGGTGTTGTATTAAGCTTTTCCTACACACCATTTAAGTTGACCCTTGCAAAAGCTTTTGTTATAAAAGCAACAAAACTCTTGTGTAGTGTACAAGTTTATACTCTCAGCTCTAGGAAGGCTGAGGAAAGAGGATCAGAAGTTCAAAGTCATCCTTGGCTACCTTTTCAGTTTGAAGTCAATCTGGGCTACATGAGACCTTGACTTAAAAAAAAAAAAAAATCGGGCTGGCAAGATGGCTCAGTGGGTAAGAGCACTGACTGCTCTTCCGAAGGTCCTGAATTCAGATCCTAGCAACCACATGGCACATGGTGGCTCACAACCACTCCTAATGAGATGTGACACCCTCTTCTGGTGTGTCTGAAGACAGCTACAATGTAATATGCAGGAGTGAGCGGGGCCAGAGTTAGAGGTCCGGGGTTCAATTCCCAGCAGCCACATGATGGCTCACGACCATCTGTACAGCTACAGTGTACTCATATACATAATAAATAAATGAATAAATCTTTAAAAAAAAATCAAACCAAAACCAAAAATCCAACCCACTACCCCCTGAAGCAGAGTCTAATAAAATAAGTTAAAAAGGGATGATGAAATGTATTTGTGCTAAAATATTGTCAAAGCTATGATACGAGGATTATATTTACCCCATAGCATCAGGTTGGTTTTAGCATATCTGTGCCTGAGAGTGGCCTGGAGTTGCTGTAGAAAAGTTGAACTAGCCAAGCCCTGTACAACATACTTTTGATCCCAGTATTGAGGAGGCAGAGGCAGGTGGATTTTAGTGAGTTTGAGGTCAGTCTGGTCTGTGCAGTAAGTTCCAAGACAGCCAGCATTACACAGTAAAGTCCCATCTCAACAAACAAACAAACAAACAAACGGCTGAAATGTTTTGCTGATGGGCTATGTATTGTTTCTCTTATTTTATTTATTAATGTTATAATACTATACAGATAGTCAACAACTATAGAAACAATAGGACAAAGAGGCTTCTTAGATCTGGTCTGACCTCGTAGGGATGGAGGGGTCAGGTTCTCCAGGCCACACGGGTTCCATTCTTCTCAAGCAACTTGTTTGATGAGGCTGGGGTGACACTGTTGTCCCTTGATATGTGCATCTACTACTGCTCTTCTCATAAAGCAAATGAGCACTCAGAAAGTTTGTAGTTCTTAATCCTCAGCCAGGGAACTTCCTTCCAGTTAATGGAGTCCTAAGTTTCTCCCTCGTCTTTCAAGTCAGAGCTGGGGTGTTTCAGCTTTCAAGGCCGAGAGGCGGCAGCGAGTAGCTTAGAAATGGCAAAATGGTTGTTCCCTTTCTAGACTAACCTCTAGCGGAGTGTGTTTGTATTATGATTTTAGGAATCCCCGAGGTTCCCTTGATGTCTATGGCAGGACTGTTTTTGGGCCTTACCTGACATTTGCCTCCCTGCTTAGAAAACTGAGGAAGCAGGTCCAGAACAAACGATGGGCAACTTTCATGTATCCCACTGTGGCAAGCTGGTGTGGAAGAGCCAATGTGATATTGTACATTTTCTTTCTTCCTTTTTTGCTCTTTATAACTCATTTTTATTAGTTAAATAATCTGTGATCACTGTTGAAAATTACAAAATAAACTTAACACAAATTATCAGAGAAAGAATGTCAATCTTCTCATATATAACAACTGTGTACCACTTTTTCTTCTATTTTTGAGATTATAATGACATCATTTATCCCTTCCCTAGCCTCCAAACCTTTCTGTATAACTTTCCTACCTTTCTGTCAATTTCATGGCCTTTTAAAAAATTAATTGTTGTTATACATATATGTATATATTCTTAGGTATAACCTGCTCAGTTTATATGATGCTGCTTGTGTGTATGTTTTCAGAGCTGAACATTTAGTACTGGATAACCATTTGGTGTATTCTTACCTGGGGAAGACCATTTCTCCAACTTTTAGCATTCCTTAGTTTAGCATTCTTGTAGATCTTTGTGTAGTGTTGAGGCCTCATGTGCTTGCACACTGTTGTCCTTGTTCAGCCCATGAGTAGTGTCTTAGTCAGGGATTCTATTCCTGCACAAAACACCATGAACAAGATACAAGTTGAAGAGGAAAGGGTTTATTCAGCTTATACTTCCACATGGCTGTTCATCACCAAAGGAAGTCAGGACTGGAACTCAAGCAGGTCAGTAGTAAGCAGGAGCTGATGCAGAGGCCATGGAGGGATGTTTCTTACTGGTTTGCTTCCTCTGCCTTGCTCAGCTTGCTTTCTTATAGAACACAAGGCCACTAGCCCAGGTGTAGTGGCTATTCCTGGTTGTCAACTTGACTATATCTGGAATGAACCACAATCCAGAATTGGAGGGCTCACCTGTGGGCCTGATCTGGAGGCTGGGAGATCCAAGTTTCTGACCTGGATCTTGGCAAGGAGATCTTTTTTTTTTTTTTTTTCCAGACAGGGTTTCTCTGTATAGTTCCGGCTATCCTGGAACTCACTCTGTAGACCAGGCTGGTCTCGAACTCAGAAATCCGCCTGCCTCTGCCTCCCAAGTGCTGGGATTAAAGGCGTGCACCACCACCGCCCGGCCAGCAAGGAGATCTTGAGGCACAGTGGCTATGAATCCTAGAAGATTAAGACAGGATGATCTCTGAGTTCAAGATTATCTGGGATTAAAGGTGTGGTGGCACACACCTTTAATCTGGGCCATATCTTTTGCTGGAGACCTATATAAGGATATTGGAAGAAGGAAGGCTCTCTCTTTCTTCTTCACCTTGTGGGACTGAGCAACTTCTAGATCCTTGGTCTTCCATTCACAGCTGCTGCTGACCATTGTTGGGAGTTGGACTACAGACTGTAAGTCATCAACAAATTCCTTTACTATACAGAGACTACCATAAGTTCTGTGACTCTAGAGAACTCTGACTAATACACCAGGAAAGGTACCACCCACAAGGGACCCTCCCCCCTCTTGATCACTAATTGAGAAAATGCCTTACAGCTGGATCTGATGGAGGCATTTTTCTCAACTGGAGCTCCTTTCTCTGTGATAACTCCAGCTTGTGTCAAGTTGACACAAAACCAGCCAGTACAAATAGGTAGTTATTTGGTGAGACATTATGGGTGTAGCTTCTGACAGCAAACTCCCTGACCCTCTGACTTTTACAATCTCTCTTCTTCATCAATGAGAGGTGTGGGAGCTGTTTTGTAGATGTATCTGTTGGGACTGTATTGCATATAATTTTAAAAAACACACTTCTGCCTTTTCAGGAGCTCTGCTCATGCTCCCAGCTAGGCTTTGAGATCAGCTGATGCCACTCTGCCAATGGCCAGCTGGTAGTTTTTCCCTGGGAACTTTAATCACGCCCCCGTTCCTTCAGGGCTAGCTTCACCAAGCCTCCAACAACTGCCCCGGCTACGTTCTTTCTCCTCCTACCCACCTTAGCCCCGTGGATGGAAAACACTAGATAGTTTTATTATTTTTAAAACTAGCCAGATAACTTAATGGCTGGATGAAGAATTTCTTGCTTTAATTTTATCAACTGGCTCCCTCCATCCTCCTTGGTCCCCTCTTGTGGTGGAGGCTACAAACTTTAGGTGCCCCAAGACCTACATGACTGCAGCTTCCATCACACTCCAAAGCCTGGCCCAAATCCTCTCCCTCTGTGTCCCTTCTCTTCCTCCTGGGACTTGGAAGTCCCACTTTTCCCCCTTTGCCCAGCAATTGGCTTCTACTCCTTTATTGGCACAATCAAGAACCAATTAGGGAATCAACACCTCCCTTTACAGGGGTCCATACTCTGCATTTTGATTGGTGGTGGTTTTCTGTAGTGGTCTCCATATGTTGCAAGGACAAGTTTCCTTGATGATCTGTGAAGACTACCCTTATCTATGAGTATAAGGACAGATGTGTAGATTGTAGTTAGGGATTGTGCTGGTTTAGTAAAGCTATTGTAGGTTCTCCAAGGTCCATGACTTCACTGGCACTGAGTAGTAGGCTAGGCTTCCAGTACTGGGCATGGCCTCTCTTAAGTCCAGCTAGAGAGTGGTTGGCTAATTCCAAGGTATATATGCCACTACTACACCCTTGGTGTTTGTTACCTTGCCATTCAGGTCATTGATGTGATTCACGGGCATCACGGCTGGGTAGGACTGTTGGCTGCCTCTCCTTTGGAAACTTGCACGGTGCCTTCAAGTACCACGAAAGCTAGTTCTTAGGAAGGGGGTGTTTAAATCAGTTCTGACTCAGAGGCCTCAGCCATGTTCCTAAAATCCATGATGTCTTCACTAATAGGGGCTTACCTTCTGCCTCTGCAGGGGCAATGAAGAGCAATAGCAGTAGGCTATATATTTTGTGACTCTTGGACAGCCCTGACCAAGAACTCAAAAGAAGGCTTCTCATTTCTGACATTAGAAGTTTTGTTAGGTAGTCTTTGGCTCTTGAGGGGAACATTGTCTCCCTAACTGGGAAAAGTTTATTTAAAATATATGTATATTTATACACAGAATTACATATAAGTTAATAGTACAAGTCATACTATTGTTCTTTTCATACTTATGACATTTTCATAATTAATACTTTCAGATTCTTTATTGTTATTTTGTCCTCTTACCTCTTCCTTTTATATTTTCCTTCATCTCCCCTCCCTAAAGAGCCCTCCATTCGCTGGATGGCTCAGTGGCTAAGAGCACTGTCTGTTCTTCCAGAGGTCCCAAGTTCAAGTCCCAACAACCACATGGCTCACAACCATCTGTAATGAGATCTGATGCCCTGTTATATTTTGTCTGAAGAGAGTGACAGTGTACTCACATGAAATAAATCTTAAAAAAAAAAAGAATTTTAAAGGAAGGGCTTATAAAAGTAGATATCAAAGGTGTCCATTACACTTATCTATGAAATCCACAGGTGGACGAGACAATTGTTTTTCTCCCCTCAATTGTTTCTCTTTCCCTTTGTATAGTAATAAAACACCACTTCATCCCAGTCCCACAGATAAGCAAGTCTACAAAAGCAGAAAGCAGGAACACAATTTCCTTATTATCTTGCCTGCAGGGCAAAGGTTGCCCTTAAGGGTTGACTGCCTGGTATCATAAGTTTCTTTAGCTATCATGGGGGCTAAAGAAACATGTGTAAATTATTATGCAGGTCTGAGTGCTTTGGGAAAGTGTCACTGGGACAGAGTAGGTACTAACATAGTACCATGAGGTTAGGGCTGGCTGTCACAGCCCCACAATTCTACCTTGAGCTCAAGATTGATTTTTATGTTTATTTAGGTTTGTTTGTGTATTTTTATTAAAAGTACTTTGCAAGCTGGGCAGTGGTAGTGCATGCCTTTAATCCCAGCACTTGGGAGGCAGAGGCAGACAGATTTCTGAGTTCGAGGCCAGCTTGGTCTACAGAGAGTTCCAGGACAGCCAGGGCTATACAGAGAAAGAAACCCTGTCTCGAAAAACAGAACAACAACAACAACAAAAAAGTATTTTGCAAAAATATGGAGAGTCAGGTCTCCTTATGTAGCTCTAGCTGTCCTTAAACTCATTCCATGCTGGCCTGAACTCACAGAGATCTGCTTGCCTCTGCCTCCCCAGTGCTAAGATTAACATCATGGGCCACATTTTATTTTCTAAAGATCTATATTTTTTTATTTGTATGAGTGTTTGGCTAATATTTATTTATTTTATGTATATGGGTACACTGTCTCTGTCTTCAGACACACCAGAAGAGGGCATCAGATCCATTACAGATGGTTATGAGCCACCATCTGTAATGGTGGTTGCTGGGAATTGAACTCAAAACCTCTGGAATAGCAACCAGTGCTCTTAACCTCTGAGTCCTGCTTGATGTATATTTATGCACCACATGCAGAGGCCAGAAGAGGTAGTTACTGGATCTCCTGGAGCTGGAACAGAGGGTTGTTAGCCACCATGTAGGTGTTAGGAATCAAATCTGGGTCCTGTAGAAGAATAGACACTGCTCTTGACTACTGAGCCATCTCTCCAGCTCATCATCATCAGCACCACTACCACCACCATCATTATCCATCATTATCATTTTGAGATAGGATTTTACTCGGTCCAGACTGAATTTGAACTTATGGTGATCCGCCTGTCTTGGTCTCATGAATTCTGCAGAGTTTTATATCCAGCTCTGGCATTATATCTCCTCTTGAATGTCAGATAGGCATTTCACATGTGGCCCAAACTGAAATCTTTAGTTTTATCCTCACATTCTCATGCTTTCACTAATGTTCCCATTCCTCCAGATACTCGGGCTCAGAACTTGGAGTTATTTGTGGCGTTCCCCAGCTCTTCTCCATCAGTGTGTTAGAACCTATTTATTGAAGTATCATTTCTCAGTGCCTAATTGTGAGTGCTTGGAAGATCCCTTTTTGCTTGAGAATTTTTGTTCTGATATTCTTGTTTGTATTCAGGTTTATCCATTTACGTATTGTACTGGTCTCCTTTCTGCTGCTGTGATAAAACACCTTGTGATAAAATCAACTTGAAAGAGAAAGGGTTTGTTTGGCTCACCACTCTGGATTGGGGGAGGCCAAGGAAAGAACTAGGAGCAGCTGGTTACAATCCAGTCAAGAGCAGGGAGAGATGCATGCACGGTGCCTGTGAGAGGCCAAACGTACTCTATCTTGGGACTGGTCTCCATCTGAAAAAGAAAAAAGAAAAGAAAAGAAAGCTAAAAGGCCTGAGAACTTGCCGTACAGCAGAACCCAAGCTGCACTCACATACCAGGAAGGACCCCAGGGCTTGTGTCCGGGTCACTCCCTAGCTACTTCCTAGCAACAGTTAATCAAAGATTAGTGTGATTGTTTCAGATGTTCTTTCAGACTGTTTGTGACTGTATATGGTCTTGCTTCAGAGCACCCATCTGTCAGCTTATAGTCATCCTGTTAGATGCTTGCCAGACGGACACCCCCTCCATCACCCCTCACTTCCCTATTTTCCTAGGAAACCTTGTTCTGCTGAGGGTTTGAGACTGTTCTGCCTTCCCTCTGTGTCAGGGTTGGGTTGGAGGAGAGGCCAAGCTTTAATGTTATTATATCTGAAAAGGGTTCTTGGTGTTTTTTTTTTTTTGTTTTTTTGTTTTTAAAGAATTGACCCTCTGGTCAATTTGCTTCATTTTTTTTTTTTTAAATAAAGATTTATTTATTTTATGTATACGAGTACACACTGTAGCTGTACAGATGATTGTGAGCCTTCATCTGGTTGTTGGGAATTGAATTTAGGACCTCTGCTCGCTCTGGTCAACCCCGCTCGCTCGATCCCTGCTTGCTCCATCCGGCCTGAAGACTTACTCATTATATATAGGTACACTTTAGCTGACTTCAGATGCGCCAGAAGAGGGCGTCAGATCTCATTACATGTGGTTGTGAGCCACCATGTGGTTGCTGGGATTCGAACTCAGGACCTTCGGAAGAGCAGTTGGTGCTCTTACCTGCTGAGCCACCTCTCCAGCTCAGGTGTTTATTTTTGCCGATCTGACACACAAATCACATCAGTATTCAGCTCTAATTTTTTTTTCTTGCTCACTCACAAAGATCTCATTAATATTAGCATCTCAATACAAAACACATTGCAAACTAAAACTAGAAATCCCAATTTTTTTTTTTTTTTTTCTGAGACAGAGTTTCTCTGTCTAGCCCTGGCTGTCCTGGAACTCACTCTATAGAGCAGGCCGGCCTTGAAGTCAGAGATCCAGCTGCCTCTGCCTTTGCCTCCCAAGTGTTGAGATTAAAGGCATGTGCCACCACTGCCAGCTTTCCCACGTGATTTAGATGTTCAGTTAAAACTAACCACCACACGCGTTTATCTGCTTTAGTGCTTTTTCACACTAAGAATAAATATATTGAATGTGTGCATCACACGATGCTGGGAGTGCACTGTAAGCAATGCACTGTGAGGTGTTTTATCCTAAAACAGGACACAGTGCTCTTCCACAGCCTAGATTATCAACCTGCTACACACCAAGTCCACATGATGTAGCCTGCCACTCCACATACAGCATGCTACTATAGCAAATACTATATAGGTGGTTTTCACAAAATGAAAAGTATTTGTGTATTTACACAGAAACAGTTCAATAAAATACTAGGTGAGGGCCAGAGAAAAGGCTCAGGGGGTAAAGGAAGTTGTCACTAAGCCTGACAGCTCGAATTTGACCCCATGATAAGAAGAAAACCAGTAAACACTGTGGCATATGTGCTCCCATACTCAATAAATAAATGTTTAATAATAAATAATGAGATGATGAAAGTGTTTTGAGCTTATAATCTCATATATCTTTTTGAGCATTATAATCTCATGGAACCACTGTCAGGTTCACTCTGGTTTTTGCTAATGTAGCATTCTTTGGCATGTGGCTATATTTGTTTAATATCTGTGTTCATTCTCCATTGTTTTTCTTTCACTACTGCATATCGTTTATGTCTTAGATAATTAGTAAATGCTAATGAATGGGATTATGAAGTGGGATAATTTTTCTTTTTTGCATGGGGGAGGGGAGTAGATAGTCTCTCACGGATATTAGTACTTACCATGGAGACAAAGAAGCCCTTGGGTAGCTCAGCTTCAAACCTGTTTCGGTGTTCTCAGCTGAAAGACTGCTCTAAGGGGACTCAGCTCCATTCAGCAATGTGATTTGACAGCAGCATGTACCAAGGCCTGTGCAGAACAGAAAGATGAGTAGAGTAGCAGCCGGTATGCGCCAGGCTTGTCATCTGGTGGGACAGCTGTCAATGAAACAGTTCATCATATGCCTGAGTGACAGGTGCAAGAACGGAAGTGTACTGAGAAGGCTGAGGCTGGAGAAATAGGAGTTCAGTGCCAGCCTGGACTACACAGTGAAACCCTGCCTCTAAAGCAGTAAAATAAGCTCAGCATGGTGGCACACACCTTTAATCCCAGCACTGGGGAGGCAGAGGCAGATGAATCTCTGAGTTCTAGGTCAAAAGTTCCAGGGCAGTCAGAGTTGCATACTAAGACTATGTCTCAAAACAATAAAGCTGGGCCGGTGGTGGCTCACGCCTTTAATCCTGGGAGGCAGAGGCAGGCGGATTTCTGAGTTCGAGGCCAGCCTGGTCTACAGAGTGAGTTCCAGGACAGTCAGGGCTACACAGTGAAACCTTGTCTCGAAAAAAAAACCAAAAAAACCCCAAACAACAACAACAACAACAAAAAACATTAAAAACATAACAAAACAAGAATAAAGTTTAAATGCAGGGTTTAGGCACTTTCCAGAAGTTTTGTTTGGCCATAGCCTTGGGGTAAATGGAGGAGCCTGTGGCTGTTTGACTGTATTCTCCTGACTGACCTGGAACTTGCTTTGTAAACCAGACTGGCCTCAAATATACAGAGACCTGCCTGCTTCTTTCTCCACGGTGCTGGAGTTAAAGGCATATGCTACCATGCCTCGCACAGCTAGACATTTTTCTCTCCCAAGACTTATTTATGTGTGTGTGTGTTTTACTTTATGTATGTATATGCATAACATGCATGCTTTGCGGCCTTGGAGGCCAGAAGAGGATGTCTGATCTCTTAGAACTGAGTTATAGTTGTGGGCAGTCATGAGGATACTGGAGCTGAACCCCGTCCTCTACAAGAGTGGCTGTGGTGGTTTGAATAGATATGGCCTGCGTAGACTCATATGTTTGAATGCTTGGCCATGGGGAGTGGCACTGTTAGGAGATGTGGCCTTGTTGGAGGAAGTGTGTCACTGTGGAGACTAGCATTGAATTATATATATGCTCAGGCTGTGTTCCGTGAGACATATAGTCCCTTTCTGCTGCCCGCAGATGAAGATGTAGAACTCTCAGCTCCTCTATCACCATGCTTACCTGCATGCTGCCCTGCTTCCCACCATAGTGATTATGGACTGAACCTCTGAAACTGTAAGCCAACCCCACTTAAATTTTTTTCCTTTCTAACAGTTGCTGTGGCCCCAGTCACTGAGCCGCCGCTGAGGACTCAGCTACCTCCTCCTCGAGCTCCCTCGCTTCTGACACTCCATCCCCCCACCGCCTGCCTTCTTCCCTGCAGCCTGGCCTTCCACCGAGGAAAAGGAATGTCAGCTATCCAGAACCTCCGCTCTTTCGACCCCTTTGCTGATGCAAGTAAGGGTGATGACCTGCTTCCTGCTGGCACTGAGGATTATATCCATATAAGAATTCAACAGAGAAACGGCAGGAAGACCCTTACAACTGTCCAAGGGATCGCTGATGATTACGATAAAAAGAAACTAGTGAAGGCGTTTAAAAAGAAATTTGCCTGCAATGGTACTGTAATTGAGCATCCAGAATACGGAGAAGTAATTCAGCTACAGGGTGACCAGCGCAAGAACATATGCCAGTTCCTAATAGAGATTGGACTGGCTAAGGACGATCAGCTGAAGGTCCATGGGTTTTAAGTGCTTGTGCCCCTCTGAAGCTTAAGTGAGGATTTCCTTGCAATGAGTAGAATTTCCCTTCTGTCCAGTGTCACAAGTTTAAAAACCTCACAGCTTGTATAATGTAATCATTTGGGATCTGCTTTTAACTTGGACTACTATAACTCTTACATGCAATAAAGTGAAAAGACACACACACACACACACACACACACA
>JADRCD010234472.1:0-20059 GCA_019843815.1 Montemys delectorum
TATATATATATTTTTTTTTGTTGTTGTTTTTGTTTTTGTTTTTGTTTAGACAATCGTTCCTTTTGTAGCCCTGGCTGGCCAAAACTTACTATGTGGACTAGGCTGGTCTCAAAAATCACAGAGATTTGCACATTTCTGCTTCATGAGTGCTGGGATTACCCGGCTCTTTTTAGAGACAGAATCACTGTAACTCAGGCCAGCCTTAAACTCCAATTCTTCTGCCTCCACCTCCTAAGTGCTGGGATTTCTGGTGTGTGACTCTGTTCTCTGTTGCTCAGCCCCCTTTTCCAGTTTTATTTTTGAGGTAGGGGCTTACTACGTTGTCCCGGTGAGCAGTACACTCACTCTGTAGGTTACATAGGAACTGAGCTTGTGATCTTCCTGCCTCAGCTTCCCTGGCAATGACTGCAGGCCCGCACTACCAGACCCAACTTACACTGCATTCCCATCTAGACAGTTCCCTCTGATGTCGAATCCAGCACTCTCTCCTAACATTGTCCTTTGAGCCCTTGCCACCCCTTAGCCAGAGAGAACAGATCTTATTCCTGATTCACATGATGTACCAACCCTTTAACAAGTCCAGATTCCTGTCTCCACCCCCACCGCCCCCGTTTAATTGTTCGGTGTTTTTGTGAAGATAAATGAGATAATTTTCATGAAAGCAGCTTGAGTTCTTTTCAAGGTTGGCATGTAAGCAGAGCAATCACGTGTTCCCAGGGTGGGCATGTGTTACATTAGTTCTTCCCTTTCTCAACTAGGATATATTAATTCTTATTTAGATATTCCTGAGGCAAAGCCTCACACTGGAGCTTAGGCTGGCTGGCCTGAGGCTTACACTTACAGAAATCCTCCTGCCTTAGCTTCTCGAGTGCTTGGATTATTAGTCCAAGCCACGTATCTGGCTTGGTTTTAAGTTTGTGAAAATTATAATGTGTTCTGATGATCTGAGTTTAAGTCCCTGGATCCTGATGGTGAAAGGAGATAACAGAGTCCTGCGGGTCGTCCTCTGACTTTTCTGTCACATCTACAGTAGGATATGCGTGTATGTGAACACACGCACACTAAATTAAGGAAAGTAATAATATATTACAAATGTATTCAGTGGCCAAAAGATATGACAGGAAAGAGTTATCGTCCCTAGTCATTGGGGAACACTGAGAATGTAAATGCCTGTAGTCATAGAGAGCAGCATAGAGGTTCCTCAATAAACTGATTACAGCAGCACACACTTGTGAGCCTTTTACAACATAAGAAAGGTAAAGAACCTGTGGCTATTCTGGAGCATTACTAATATCCTGTTTCATAAACAAACAATAAATAGAACAAATCCCTCAAAACAAGAGTCAGATGCAGGGGCACACAGATGTAATCCTGGTACTTGGGACATGGAGACAGCAGAATCGGAAGTTTATGGTCACCCTCAGTTATGTATAAAGTCTGAAGCCAGCCTGGCCAAGATGAGACTCTGTCTCAAAAAAATGAACTAAATACATTAAAACGAAAATTAGAAGTAGGAGGTGTGTAGGGTGAATAAGAAGGCTCCCCCCCCCCTCCATGGGCTTTTATGTTTGAATGCCTCGTCATCAGGGAGTGGCATTACTTGAGATGGATATGTGGTCTTGTTAGAGTAGGTGTGGCCTGTTGGAGTAGAAAGTATGTCACTGGGAGTGAGTTTTGGGGTTTCAGAAGGCCAAGCCAGGCCCAGTGGCTCCCTGTCTTCCTGCTGCCAGCGGATCTGGATGTAGAACTCTCAGCTCCTTCTCCGGCACCACGTCTGCCTGTGTGCTGTCATGCTCCCCACCATGATGATAAGGGACCCAACCTCTGAAACTGAAGGCAACCTCTAGTTAAATGCTTTCCATTGTAAAAGTTAACTTGATCATTGTGTCTCTCCGCAGCAATAAACGGTGACTAAGACAGGTACTGGACAATCGGGTGCCCCTTCTTTTCTTTCATCTTTTCTGGTTTTAACTACTTGAAGCAGCCTAGAATTTCTCTATCTATAAGAAGCAGCTTACACGTTTACTGACTTTTCACAGAGTCCCACTACTGATCCCCATTTCTTTTTATTGAGTCCTCTGCAACCTAGGCTGACCTTGAACCCCATATGCAGTCTGGATTAGCCTTGATTCCCCTACCATCACCCCTTAAATAGTGGGGTGTTGGGCATGCACCACCATGCTAGGCTAATTTTTATTCAGTATTTTATTTGTTATTTTCTTTTAAAGTTTGTTTGTGTTTATCCATGTATTTGTATTTGCGTGTGGCTTTCCTGCTGCCCCAGTAGGGATGTCAGAGGACAGCAAGCATGAGTTGTTTCTTTCCACATGGATCCAGGCTGAGTTCAGACTTGCTGTCCTATGCTTTAGTCTCCCAAAGGGCCACAGGCTCCTATTCCCACACTCAGCTCTTATTTCTAATGGACAGAACAAGTGTTCTTACATGAAGGCATATGTCATATTTATTTGTTAACCTCTTGGCTTATTATTATTTTTATTTGCATTTTTTTTTTGTTTTTGTTCTTAGGCAGGGTCTTATTATGTAATCATGACTGGCCTAGAACTTGTTATTCAGAATAGACTGGCCTTGAACTTACAGGGCTCTGCCTGTCTCTACCATCTGAGTGCTGGGATTAAAGGTGCCTGCCACCATGTGTGGTGTCTTTTGAGACAGGGCCACCATGTAGCCCACGCTGTTCTTGAACTCCTGATTCTTCTGCTTTTATCTTCCAAACACTGAAATTACAGTTAAGCACTACTGTGTTTGGACTCATAAATTTATTTGACCAGTGTTCTGTGGATAGGTGATCATTTCTGTGGTAAGATTATCTTTTAATAATTGGGAATAGCTTTACGTGTATATGCATCTATCAAGTTTGTCCAAGCCATACTGTGGGCCATATTTGGATATATTCAGCCAGTAATCGCTATAAATTTGGCCCAGCAAAAATCATACACTTGGCTAAAAAAAATCCTAAGATTTTTGTGATTTCTTTTTTAATCAACCATGTTGTTTTTGAACGTGAACTTTGTAAAGGACAATGTCTCCTGCTGTCTCAAAAGGTTGAACATTCCTTCATTGTGGTAGTCCACACCTTTAACTCCAGCACTCAGGAGGCAGAAGCATGCAGATCTCTTGTGTTTGAGGCAAATCTGGTCAACATAGAGAGTTCCAGACTAGCCAGGTGATATAGTAAAATCCTGTCTAGTTGTTTTTAAAGGTTGGACATGTAGAATTCCAGATAATAATTTTACCCTTAAGAAAAGAGAGACAGTTTCAACCTGAATTTCATCAGATCTAATCTTTTGGTTTTTTTTTTTAAAGGAGGCTTTGTTTTACTTATTTATTTTTAATTATGTGTATATATGTGTGTACTGGTGTGTTGAATCCCCTTAGACCCGGTGGTTGTGAACCTGATGTGGTATAACAGGCTCCCAGACCTTTGCACAACCAGCTCCATTCTGGATGTAAAACTCAGCAGGTAGACAGAACTATCTGCAAACACTAAAACAAAGGCCTAGTCCATCGAAATCCATAGTTCTGAGAAAGTCTCTAAATGTGCTAGCTTCTGTAGTTCTGCTTCTGGATAACTGTTCTTGTTAACTGAAATGTGTCAACCCGGAACATGGCTTTTGTGCTTAGCAGCTCACCCTGAGAAAGATTCAGGCTGCACTGGGGTCCTGAACAGTCAGAAGAGTGGCCAAATGGCTAATTAAGGCTTTCTATGGGCTTAAACCCATGTCCAGGCAGTCTTCCTTGGTGAGTACCGACCACAGTGAGTGCTGCGAAGGAACCGAACTCAGGTCCTCTAGAAGAGCAAGAGAGGTTCTCAACAGCTGAGCTATCTTTCCACCTGCAAAAGATCTAATCTGACGACCCAAAGAAGCTGCAGGGAAATGGCAGTCTGGGAAGTCACTGGCAGCTCACTTTCTTCTTCTGGTCACAAACTTCTGTGGGCGATTCCATTTGAAGTACCTGCCTCTTCTCATATTCCATGATATGAGAAGGCTGCTGATGTTCTAACTCTGTCTTCCTTCTCTTTGAAAGTCCTTTCTCTTTCCTAAGTTACCCTCCAAGAGGTTTTTTGTTTTTGTTTTTGGTTTTTTTTTGGCTTTTGGCTTTTGGCTTTTGGCTTTTGGCTTTGGTTTTTTGAGACAGGGTTTCTCTGTGCAGCCCTGGCTGTCCTGGAACTCACTCTGTAGACCAGGCTGGCCTCCAACTCAGAAATCCACCTGCCTCTGCCTCCCAAGTGCTGGGATTAAAGGCGTGCGCCACCACTGCCCGGCCCTCCAAGAGTTCTTGACCCTGCAACGCCTAGCATCATGGGAGAAGTGACTGGGTTCTGAGAGCTGCCCTTGTAATATAGTAACATGCCTTGTAATATAGTAACATGCCTTGTAATATAGTAACATGCATCTCTGGTGTTCACTCTCAATAGATGCCTGCAGCATGCCCACCTTCCATTTTAGTCTACAGATGTTGCCATAGGGCCCCTGAGAGGTAGTCTGCGCTGTTACTGCCGTAGACTCAGCAAAAGGAGGAAAAGTCGACGTCATCATGCATGGTCTTCTGTTCAATATCCACGTGTGTGTGTGTGTGTGTGTGTGTGTGTGTGTGTGTGTGTGTGCTGTTTGCTGATGTTCTGGCTTCTGGCTTCCTCTGCAGCATCAACATATGACCAAGATGCCTCATTGGTCTGAGTAAACGAGGTTTGGGAGTCCACGGTAAAGCACTTGGATAACGAACGTCTCTGATTTGGTTGATCTATTTTAGCAAAGGGTTATCTCAAGCATTGCTTGTCTTCCCCTTTGGTGAGTCATTGGTGTCTGAACACCTTACAAGTCACTGCCTTGCTTCCCATTAAATGTCAAAGTGAACTTTATGAAGTTGAAACACTTTTATATGCAACAGAATTGTATTCCTTCTCTCTCCTTTTATTTTTCTTCCCTCACCTTCTCTTCCTTTTATTGAAAACTTTTTTAAAAAAGATTTATTTATTTTATGCATGAGTACACCACCACTGCTCTCTTCAGACTCACCAGAAGAGGGCACCAGACCCTATTACAGATGGTTGTGAGCTACCATGTGGTCGCTGGGAATTGAACTCAGGACCTGAAAACTTTTTAAAATGGGGATCTCATATATCCTAGGATGACCTCGAACCTACTCCTACCTTGAACTTTTGACCCTCCTGCTTCCACCTCTAAAATGCTGAGATTATAGGAATCTACCACCAGGCCTTGTTTTATTCTCTCCTGGTGAATAAATCCAGGGCTTTGCGCTTGATCGGCAAGTTTTCTACTACAAAGTAACATCCTCAGCCCTCATCTATGTCTTGACTGATTAATTTCTGCATCAAAAGTTTGTTTGTTTTTATCTCAGAACCTTGCAAATGTGTTTCATTTTTACAATCGGCCACTAGCCCCAGAGGAGAGAGTAAAAGAGGGATATAGAGTCTCTTTTCTTTGGCCTGCTTTTTAAATTTTAACTTATTTTTTAAACATTTTATATCTATTCATGTTTGTATGTGTGTATAACTATTGGAACTCAGCTCTTTCCACCATGTAGATCTCAGGTCACCGGGCTTGGTGGCAGGTGCTCTTACCTGCTGACACTTCTGGCCGGCCCTGCCCTCCTTTTTGAGAAACTTACTTGAAGAGGGAAGAGAAGAACGGAATTTTCCCAGCTCAGAAGTTAACCATGCTGTCAGATGCTTAAGAATCCTGCCAAGGACAGTGTGCTTGCCGGTTCTTCTATAAGGGCCCTGCAGCTGTTGAGCTAAACTGGGCTTTCTCGTCCCTTCTGCTCTGACAGCATTTTAAAACTCAATGTAAAGAAGAATTGGCTCAGTGGCTAAGCGCATGAACCACTCTTACGGAGACTCCTACTTCTGTGTCCAGCATCCACATCGGTCAATTTACAACAGTAACTCCACTCAGGGGGATCGGATGCCGTTCTTCCCTCAGGCAGCTTCACTGGTGTGTGCATACATCCATCTAAGAATAAAATAACTCCTTTTTAAAAACTACAAAGACATATTATAACTTGGCCTGTGACATAGAGCCTGTAATCCCAACACTCTGGAGGCAGAGACAAGAGAATCACCTCAAGTTTGAGGCCAGCCTGGTCTACACAGTGAGACTCTAGAGGCTTAATCTCAAAAGATGCAACAAAGCAAAATAATAGATAGGTAGATATCACAGTTTATATGTAAATAAACTTGGAGGCTCAGAGACATGGCACAGTGGTTAACAGCACACAGTAATTTTGTCAAGGAGTCAAGTTTGATTCCCAGTACCTATCCTGGGTGGGCGGCCTATAGCTCTGCTTCCCAGGGATCTGATGCCCTCTTCTCACTGCAGGAGCTGCATTCATGTGCATATACCCACATGCATACACATACATGCAGACAAACATAGATACATATTCATTTCTCCTGACATCATGGTAAGGTAGGAAGATATGTTGCCCTTTAACTTCAACACTCATTTATCTATGAGCACCCTGTTGGCATGGATTTATTCATTAATACCTTTTCTTATATAACTCCCAATATCCAGGATAGTACTTGGGACCCATTAATTGTTAAATAAAATGAAAATTTAGTTTAACTTAGTTAATTTAAAGTTTTCCCCTTGTCTTAGTTAGGGTTTTTACTGCTGTGAACAGATACCATGACCAAAGCAATTCCTATAAGGACAACATTTAATTGGGGCTGGCTTACAAGTTCAGAGGTTCAGTCCATTATCACCAAGATAGGCAGCATGCAGGCAGGCATGGTAGAGGAGGAGTTCAGAGTTCTTCATCTTTTATCTGAAGGCTGCTAGCAGAATATTGACTTTCAGGCAGCTAGCATGAGGGTCTTATAGCCCACACGCACAGTGACATACCTACTCCAACAAGACCATACCTACTCCAACAGGGCCACTCCCAGGGCCGAGCATATACAAACCATCACATTTCACTCCCTGGCCCTGTAGGCTTGTTCAAACATGAATATACGGGGGTCATACCTAAACATAGCATAATGCAAAAATACATTTAGCCCAACTTCCAAAGTCCCCATAGACTACAGTAGTCTTAACAATGTTAAAAGTCCAAACTTCAAAGTCTCTTCTGAGATTCATCCAATCATTTAACTGTAATCCCCAAAGCAAGACAGGAAACCAGCTGTCTGCAAACTGGTTGTGAGCCACCATGTGGTTTCTAGGATTTGAACTCATGACCTTTGGAAGAGCAGTCAGTGCTCTTACTCCCTAAGGGAGCCATCTTGCCAGCCCCCAATTCCTTCTTTATCTTTGTTGACTTAACAAACTTCTTTTTCCTGTGCTAGCTCCACTCCCTGTTAGTAGCTTTCCTCAGCAGATAGCCCATGGCTCTGGCACCTTGAATATCTTGGGGTTCTCAAGGCAACTTCAATGTTACAAGTTTATGTCTTTTGGGGTTTTTTTTTGTTTGTTTTGTTTTTTTGTTTTTTGTTTTTCTGTGTTTGTTTTCGAGACAGGGTTTCTCTGTATAGCCCTGGCTGTCCTGGAACTCACTCTGTAGACCAGGCTGTCCTCAACAAGTTCATGTTTTAATGTCTGGTATCCACACATGATCTTCTGGGCTTCTCCAAAGGGCTGGTGTCACTTCTCCAGCTCTGCCCTCTGTAGCACTCTAAGCTCAGGTTGATTCACTCCATTGCTGCTGCTCTTCTTGGTGATCATCCCATGGTACTGGCATCTCCAGTACACTAGGGTCTTACTGCTTCACCAATAGCCTCTTATAGGCTCTCTTCATGGTGCTGAGTCTGAACTCCTTTGCATGACCCCTTCAGTCCTGGGTCATCAACTGCCATGCACACTCGTCTACGCCAGTCACGTCTGCAGTATCGGGCTTAAAAACCTGATCAAGGGCAAGAGGCAATAAGGACCCAAAGGGGTACCCGTGCCTCCTGGCTATTCAGGGTAGCCGCTGGCATCTCCTAACTCAGACATGTTCCAGATCAGTCTTTCTAATCGTTAACACACCCTCATATTGAGGCATAAAGGTACCCCCAAAAATGATTGATTTATGGCTAAGATTGGGCATTGTTTCCTGGCCAGCTCGATGTTTCCAATATATCCTAATTTAATTCCAAGCTATCCTAAGCTTGGAATTTCTCTCAAGGAATCTGCCTGTCAGACAGGTTCTGCCCTTAGTGTTAGCAACAGAGGTCAAGCCCATTCCTCATTCCTTAGGGCAGTCTCACAATAGTCAGAACTGTTTCACATACTAGAAACTCAAGGCCATTAGCTAGAACGGTTAGGTCAGAACTTTCAGGTTCATGCCTCCAGCCAGGGAGACCCAGAGAATTAACAGGAAATACTAGATCGGATTCTCCTAGTCTTGCCTCCAGCAGAAGCAGAGAATTAGTATAGGAATACCAAATTAGCCCCAGCGGGGAGGGCACCATTGCTCTCTTCCGCCTGCTTCACACCTGGCTATGTGATCCTACCTACCGACCTTGTGTAGCGGTCACTTGCCTACGTGACTTCAGTCCTGCACTCTGATCCTTTTGACCCCTGCCCATCTACGTGACTCTTGTCATTTGCCCTGTTTCCTGTATACCATATAAGCCTGCTTTTCACTTTGTGCACTCTCTTGGACTTGTGCTCTCTCTTGGACTTGTGCTCTCTCTTGGACTCGCACTGGAACTTAGATGAACTAGGACTTAGATTTATGCTACCCGCAGTCCCCCAGGCCCAAACACTTTGGGCCTGGGGGACGCAGCGCCTATCCAGAGATGGCTGCTGCTTTAGACTCAGTGTGTTTCAGGTGGCCTCAGATGTACCTTAATTACCAGGCTGCCAGATTTATCATTTCTCCTTTGCAATAACTGTAAAAGTCTGATGCCATTTTTAAAAAATACATTCAGATCCTATACTTCATGTGTCGTCTCTGCCATCATTTCTTCGCCTACGCCTCGTCGACCTGACTAGGACCCCGTTCGTTTCTCCTGCGGGTTGAGGGAGGCCCATATCGGCCGGCCTGCGGCAATCAACTGCAATTGAGGCTGCACCTTCACCAATGGCCTTCCCTGGCCTCTCACTGTGCTAAGCCTTAGCTGCTCTTAATGACCCCTTCATGCTTCAAAATCGGTACCACCTGGGTGACTCTTACACACTACCGAGTACAGCTGTAGAGTACAAGGAGCAACCTTGGCCATCTCTGGAACACAGCTTCTTTGTGCTCTCAGAAAACATTTCTCAAAAGATTTCACTTCAGTGGTGCTGGTTTCTTCTTCTTTGTTGTTTTGTTTTGTTTTTGTTTTTTTTTTGGTTTTTTGAGACAGGGTTTCTCTGTGTAGCCCTGGCTGTCCTGGAACTCACTCTGTAGACCAGGCTGGCCTCGAACTCAGAAATCCACCTGCCCCTGCCTCCCAAGTGCTGGGATTAAAGGTGTGCGCCACCATTGCCTGGCAGTTTCTTCTTAGCTAATTTCTTAGCTCCAGCTAACCAACACCAATTGTCCCTATAGTCCCTTCTACTTTTCACTCTAAAGCCAGAGCCACACGGCTGAAGCTGCCAAGTTCTGTTGCTTGCAGGGGCTGGAACATGGCTTCCTTGTTCTATTACATTATCACCAGCTTTCTGTTTTCCAACTGTTTCACTGCCTAAGCTTGGCTGTCCTGGAAGTTGCTCTACATTGTAGACTGACTTTGAACTCTGAGATCTGCATTCTTGTCTCCTAAACACTGGGATTAAAGGTGTGGTCTGCAAAGCCTGGATTTAAGTTTTTCTTCACCTAGAAATAGCTCAGTTCGAGGATGGCCTTGAACTCAGAGATCTGTTTGTCATTGCCTCCTGGGATTAAAGGCTTGTACTACTCTGCTTGGATCTAAATTTAGCTGGGTGAGATCTTGCCCCAAGGTCACCGTTCCCTTAAATTCAATTTAATATCCTTGAACACAGGATTCAGCTCTATTCCACTTCCCCGCCCGCACTCCTTTAATATTTGAACCATATATATTTTATATTTTCCTTTCTCAGCTTGCTGTGCTTGTTTAAAATGCTCTTCCTGAGACTTAACCAGAGAACAGTCAGTGATGGGCGTTCATGAGACTTCCTTTGTCAATTCAATTCATCTGAGTCTCTTCCCCTTAGCCTCAGGCAGGCTCTTCAGACAAGGTCTCTGTGCCACGTATTGAAATTCTCCACTGAAACCTTTTGGGCCAGGTCTGCACAATTCAGATCACTCTCAGTAACAGAGTCTTCCGTATTCCTACTAGACTAGCCCATTAAGCCCCATTTAAAGCATTTTACTGCTTTCCAAATCCAAAATCTGTCTTAGTTAGGGTTTTACTGCTATGAACAGACATCATGACCAAGGCAACTTTTTTTTTTAAAGATTTATTTATTTTATGTATATGAGTACACACTGTTGCTGTACAGATAGTTGTGAGCCTTCATCTGATTGTTGAGAATTGACTCTTTAGGACCTCTGCTTGATCCTCGGTCAACCCCGCTCTCTCAGGTAGATCCCGCTTGCTCAGTCCACGCTCTCTCCAGCCCAAAGATTTATTTATTATAAATAAGTACACTGTAGCTGTCTTCAGACACACCAGAAGAGGGTGTCAGATCTCATTAAGGGTGGTGGTGAGCCACCATGTGGTTGCTGGGATTTGAACTCAGGACCTTCAGAAGAGCAGTCGGTGGTGCTCTTACCTGATGAATCATCTCACCAGCCCCCAAGGTAACTCTTGTAAGGACAACATTTAATTGGGGCTGGCTTACAGGTTCAGAGATTCAGTCCATTATCATCAAGGCAGGAGCATGGCAGCATCCAGGCAGGCATGGTAGAGGAGCTCAGAGTTCTACATCTTCATCTGAAGGCTGCTAACAGAACACTGGCTTCCAGGCAGCAGCATGAGGGTCTTAAAGCCCACACCCACAGTGACACACCTACTCCAACAGGGCCACATCTTCTATTAGTGCCACTCCCTGGGCCAAACAAACAAAACATCTCATCCCTTAAACCTCATGCTTGATTTAGAAGTAGTACTTATACTGAGCGGTGGTGGCACACGCCTTTAATCCCAGCACTTGGGAGGTAGAGGCAGGCAGATTTCTGAGTTCAAGGCCAGCCTGGTCTACAGAGTGAGTTCCAGGACAGCCAGGGCTACACAGAGAAACCCTGTCTCAAAAAAAAAAAAAAAGTAGTACTTACTAATGCTATGCCTGGTAGCATACATCTCTAATTCTAACACTTGGGAGGCTGAGGCCGGAGGCCGGCCAGTTCAGGGCCAGCTCAGCCTACTTAGTAAGACCTTGTCTTCAAATAAAAGTACAAGCAGAGTCTGAGATAATATAGTTCAGTAAGGATGTTTGTCTACCAGGTGTGGGGACCTGAGTTCAGGCTCCAGTGCTGTCAAACTAAACACACCAACCAGAACTCAGAAGTTAGCATCTATTTATTGTTGCGCTCTTTTTGGAGCTTATGTAGTATCCATTCTATGTCCACACATCAGTACTGCCATGTTACAGACACTAGAAGTCTCCCTTCATCATCACCAAAATCTCTTAATTGCAGCTGTTATTTTATATTGAAAAGTATTTATTTATTTAAGACAGGATTTCTCTGTAAAGCCTTGGTTGTCCTGGAACTCACTTTGTAGACCAGACTAGTCTTGAATTTACAGAGAACCACCTGCCTCTGCCTCCTGAGTACTGAGATTAAAGGCATGAATTACTAAGCCTTGCAACATTTTTAACTTAATCTTTTGTTTGTTGTTTTGAGACAGAATCTCAAGTAGCAGAGGCTGACCTCAAGCTTGCTGTGTAACTAAAGATGACCTTGAACTTGTCGTCTACCCACCTCCAAAACTGGGATTATAGGCATGAGCCATCACATCCAAGTTTTATTCAAAGCTAGGGATCAAATCTCGACTTTGTGGGTACTGTGGTGGTTTCAATATGCTGGGTCCAGGGAGTGGCACTATTAAAGGTGTAGCCTTGTTGGAGTCGGTGTGGTCACTTTTGGGGTGGGCTTTGAGACCCTCCTCTTAGCTGCCTGGAAAGCAGATCTCTCCTAGATGCACTCAGATCAAGATGTAGAACACTCAGCTCCTTCTAGAGCACCATGTCTGCCTGGATACCACCATGCTTCCTATCATGAAGATAATGGCTTAAACCTCTAATTGTAAGCCATCCCCAACTAAATGTCTGTCTTTATAAAAGTTGCTTTAGCCGTGGTGTCTTTTAACAGCAATGGAAACCCTAAGACAGGCACTGAGCCAGCATCCCACCAACTGAACTTCATCTGTAGCTCATAAACTAGACATTCTCTTAAAACACATTTATCTGTACACATACATGTGTGCCTACACGAGTTTATATGCTCCACACGTGTTTAGGTGCTCTTGGATGGCTCAGGATGTCAAATCTCCTGGCATTGGAGTTATAGGTGGTTGTGAGCTACCTGATGTGGATGCTGGGAGCTGAACTTTGGGTCCTCTGCAAGAGGAGTAAGCGTAAATCGGAGCAGATCTATCTAGCTCCAGCTAGACATTCTTGCATGTTCTGCCCCCAGGAATTAGGAAGCTGAAGCTCAGAGGGGCTGAACCACCCAAGGTCATCAACTAGTAAGTAAGAAAATGAAAATATCAGCTTGGCTCTCTAAGTTCTAAATATTGCTCATCCAATGTGTTATTACAATATATTATACAGGATAGTCTTGGGGACCCAGCAAGATAAAAACAAAAGGTTTAGACATAACAAGGCATGATGGTACATATCTACAATCCCATTCCAGAGGCTGAGGCAGGAGAATCAGGAGACCAGCTTTCATTACATTCTTAGAGGCACCTTGGGCTACATGAGGCCTTGCTTTTAAAAGTAAATAAATAAATAAATAAATAAATAAAATTTAAATATTTTTATTACATTTATTATCACATATAATATATTATAAATATATTTACATTATATAAATATATGATTACATAATTATATATAATTATAAATATATATTATTTATATAAAAATTACATATATATAATAAAACAAAACCCCAAACAAACAAACAGATGGGAGTGGGGGTGGGAGAAGATTTGGTCATTGTCATTGTCACTTTCCTAACAGGACACTGGAACCTGTCATTGGCTGGATCCTAGGCAGAGAGTTCTTAACCCTGTTAGAACTAGAAGGACTCTCTAGGAGATTTAAATTGCAGCAAGGCAGGGACCTACTAAAAAAGTCATTGGGGGTTATAAGAATCCTCCGGCACAGTCCAACTTCATTTCCTCTTGTCTTATACTCATGGCCCTGGCGCAAGGAGAGGCATAAACAATTTGGAAGGGAACATGTGAGACAAAGCCAGCAGGGATCCAGCAGTGGAGTGGGGCCGGCCCAGACAGCATCAAAGCCATCAGCAGGTTTGCTTTTGAGAAACTCATTTTGTAGCTTTCTCTTCTCTACTCTTTTGCCCCTGGTCTATACTGGAACAGGGTGATTTTGCATTTCATTCTCCAAACTCAGATAATCTTGAGAACATGGCACTATTAAAAGTCACAGGGATATACAAGAAACAACTATAACTCTCCTGGGAAATGGTGACTCGTGATCCAGTCTGAGGACCTGATACCATGATCCACCCTGTCCTCTTCTCTTCCTTGCCCTCTCTTTCTCTTCCTTTATCCCCTCCTATTCCCTTTTTCTTTCTTTTCCCTACCCCTCTTCTTCCCTACCCCTGCTCCCCTTTCCTCTCTTTCATGGCAGGATCTCAAGTATTACCTATACTTGAATTCACTATATAGATGAGGATGAACTTCCAGCCCTTTTGCCTCTGCCTCCCAAGTGCTGGGATTATAGCTGTGCATCTTCATGTCTAGTTATCCTTTGCTAGGGATTGAACCAGGGCTTTGTATATGCATGCTAGGCAAGAGCCAACTACATCCCAAGACCTATAAGTATCTCTTTCTCAGCTAGACTGGTGGCTGGTGTGGTGGTGTGGGAGAAGGTACTAAATATTTAGCACAGCTCTAGGAAGACTCTAGAAGTCTTGAGAGATGATATAAGTTTGGGGATCCTTGGTCTTTTCTTAGTAGACATGGTGCCTACTCATTTTGACTGCTATGTGAAAAATCATTTACAACCTGGAAATAAGAAGGGAGGAAGAGCAGACTGGGGATGTAACTTGGTTGTAGAGTATTTATCTAGCATGCACACGGTCCTGGGTTCAATACCCAGTCCAAAGACTAGAGGGGGGGGGCTCCTCATGGTGTTCTAGAAATAAGTGGGCAGGAAGCACTAATATAGATCTACCTAAGACATTTCATGGTGACCTAGTCTTGGTTGCGGTGGTTCTAGTAGTCCTCCTCCCATCTCAGGTAAACTTTGTAGCACACAGAGACCATTACAGAAAACCACAACAAATCGAAACACAGAGTTGTGGCACCCACTCCCAACGGATGCATCTACAACATAATTCACCTAAGGCTCGGGAATCATTGTGGAAGACAAAGAAAAAAGATTGTAGGAGCCAGAGGATCAGGGAGTTTGCTGTAAGAGAGTCTCTCCTAGGAATTTCAGGAGCTACACCCATAGAGGCTCACCAAACGTCTGCCTAAGCATGAGCTGAACGAGGACAACAATAGCCATGCTAACATGGATGGAACATAGATAGGGAAAGCCCACGAGGCCTCAGCCCTACACAAAGAGCCACAGTCATTTAGGGAATGCTGAGAGGAGTGGGAGAATAGTCTTCCCCAGGGAAGAGCACACCAGATAGTTATCCAACATCAGATGGTCAGCCCTGGAAACATACGAACAAGTACGATTATACAACTGAGCAGGTCATATCATACTTATGTATTTAGGGTTGTGTGTATGTATGTATGTATGTATGTATGTATGTATGTATATTCTTTCATATGCATGTATGTATGAAAGAATAATAAATGAAAAAAGAGGCGATGAATTTGGAAAAGAACAAAGAGGGGTACATGGAAGGGTTTAAAGTGAGGTCAGGAAAGGAGAAAATGATGTAATCATATTATAATCTCAAAAAAAACTTTAAAAAATTTAAAAATTAAAAAGAAGCAGGGCCGGGCGGTGGTGGCACACGCCTTTAATCCCAGCACTTGGGAGGCAGAGGCAGGCGGATTTCTGAGTTCGAGGCCAGCCTGGTCTACAGAGTGAGTTCCAGGACAGCCAGGGCTACACAGAGAAACCCTGTCTCAAAAAACCAAAAAAATTAAAAAATTTAAAAAATTAAAAAAAAATTAAAAAAAAATAAAAAGAAACAGGACAAAAGAGCCCCTCAGGGGCCTGAGGAAAGTGAGGAAGGGGCCTGTGATGGTTTGTATATGCTTAGCCCAGGGAGTGGCACTTTTAGAAGGTATGGCCACTGTTGGAGTAGGTGTGGTCTTGTTGGAGTAGATGTGTCACTGTGGGTGTGGGCTTTAAGATCTTCATCCTAGCTGCCTGGAAGTCAGCCTTCTCCTTCTCCAGATGAAGTTGTAGAACTCTCAGCTCCTCCTGCACCATGCCTGCCTGGATGCTGCCATGCCCCTGCCTTGATGATAATGGACTGACCCTCTGAACCTGTAAGCCAGCCCCAATTAAATGTTGTCCTTATAAGAGTTGCCTTGGTGATGGTGTCTGTTCACAGCAGTAAAACCCTAACTAAGACAGGGCCCCACTTCTGAGAATTACTGGACTTACTCAGAAGGTAAAACTGATGAGTCCCCTGCATTTGTGCCCAATCCTGAGCTCATTGTCTGTACTAGAACATCTAGAACATGTGCAAAGGGACAGGTGCTCCCTGCAGCTAAGCTGGGAATCAAGTAAATTATCATTAAGAGGGTACCCGGTGATGGGGGCACAGCAAGCAGGTTTCTTTTAAAGCTCAGCACGTAGGTGGGGAGTCCAGCATCCCACTTTGTCTTCACACCGCCAACAGTCCTTTGCAGGGATGGAGAGATGGCTCAGCAGTTAAGATCTTCCAGAGGTCATGAGTTCAAATCCCAGCAACCGCATGGTGACTCACAACCATCTGTAATGAGATCTGATGCCCTCCTCTGGAAAACAGCTACAGTGTACTTATATATAACAAATAAATAAATCTTAAAAACAAACAAACAAATACGAAACAAAACAAGCCTAAGGTTGTCTCTGTTCTTGGCTTTCTCTTGGGCTCTTCTTTGCCGTTGTAGGGAGGTGAGGACCAGATGTGCTGAGATGCTAGGAGGCACATGGCAGGTGCTATTTATGGCTTGGGCTGAACTCCGAAATCCTTGAAAGTGTTTTTGACACTTTCTGCTTTATGGGAACCAAGGAGGCTGAGAACAACCACTGGTTGGCTATGCTTTGCACTCGTTCACAGTGGGAAGCTTGCAGTCCACCGCACGAGAGATGCCTGAACGGGAAGATGGACGTGGTGGCATAACTAAAGAGCTCCCCAGGGGCTGTCTCGGCAGTTTGATTTACTCAGTCATGCAGCTACTCAGCAGCAACGGCTGTCAGACCTCATTCTGTCTGCCGGAGGTACGTGGCGGCGAAGACTTACTCTTCCTGCCTTCGTGGGTCTGGAAGTTCTGGCAAGAGGAAGACAATAACTGCCTAACCCTGTCTTCATAGCATAAAAACAGCCAGAGTTACTGAATAAACAAATGAATGTGACTGTGTTTCAATAAAACTTTATTTGTTAAAAAAAATAATAAAAGAATAAAAAATAACCAGTCATGGCACTGACCTGTTACCCCTAAAGGATACGTAATTAGGAGGCTCTGAGTCCTCCTCTCTCAGCATGAGGGGTTGTCCCACGCTCTTCTTTCTTTACATGAGGAGTTTTGTGTGTGTGTGAGTGTGTGTGAGTGTGTATGTGTGTGTGTGTGTGTGTGTGTGTGTTTTACTGGGGACTAAACTGCTGGCTTAAAACATGCTAGGCAAATGCTCTACCTTGTATTTAACACTTTTCTTTTCTTTTTAAAAGATTTACTTATTTATTTTATGTGTATGAGTACATTGTAGCTGTACAGATGGCTGTGAGCTATCATGTGTGTGGCTGCTGGGAATTGAACTCAGGACCTCTGCTTGCTCCAGCCCACCTTGCTCTGGCCCCACTCACTTCTGCGTAATACGTAATACACTGTAGCTGTCTCCAGACGCACCAGAAGAGGGGGTCAGATCTCATCACGGATGGTTGTGAGCCACCATGTGGTTGCTGGGATCTGAACTCAGGACCTTCGGAAGAGCAGTCAGTGCTCTTACCCGCTGACTCATCTTGCCAGCCCAATACTTTTCAATATACCAAATGTTTCAGGGTTGGCAAGATAGCTCAGAGGGTCCAGGCATTTGCTACCAAGTCTGACAACCTGAGATCTATCCCCCAGACCCACATGGTAGTAGAAGGGAACTAACTTCTGTAGGTTGTCCTCTGACTGGTACACAAGCACACATGAATAAATATTTAAAATTATAAAATCAGTTGTTTTAAAATTTTTATTTATTTATCTATCTGTCTGTCTGTCTGTCTGTCCATCTGCCTCTGTAGAGACAGTCTCATGCAGCCCAAGTTGCCCTCAGTCTCTCTATGTGGTTGAGGATGCCTCAGTGTCAGATCCTCCAGGTCTAGGTCATGAAGTGCTCAGGAGGAGCCTGGTGCCTTTGAATCTAACTCGGTGAAGACATTATCAGAGGTTCTAGACGGGTTTCCCAGGGCTGCCTTGGGAGAATGCCACATGCTGAGTCACTTCTTCGCACAGCAGACTTCCGGGAGATTAGCAGTCTGGAACCAAGGTATTGGTGAGATGAGCTTCTGGAAGTTCTGAAGAATCATCTGCTCCGTGCTTTACTCCAGGGCTCTCCTGGTTTTTGGATTCCTTGGTTCATAAACACTTCTTCCTGAGCTCAAAGGTCTCTCTCTATTGCTGTGACATTTCCCCATATATATGTAGGTCCAAATGGCTTTTTAAATTGATTGACTGATTAATTGATTGATTGAGACATGCAACTCTGGCTGGCCTGGAACTCACTATAAAAACCATGCTGGCATTGGCCTCACCAAAATCTTCTTTGAAAACCCTGGGATTAAAGGTATTTGCCATCATGCCCAGCCCAAATGCCCTTTTTATAAGGATAATGGCCATATTGGATTTAGTGAGTCTAAGTGAGTCCAATATGAACTCATCTTGAACTGATTAAGTTAGCAAAGATTGCATTTCCAAATAGGCTCCCATTTAAAGATGCCAGTGGGCCATGATCTTGGGGATCTTAACTCAGTTTGGTATAGACTGCTGGGCTCCTTCCTATCAGCTGAGTTCAGGAACCCTACCCACATCCTCTTTTCAGGCTGCATTTGGTGTCTGGCTTTGTTCTCACTGTCTTAACTTACTTGTCCTGCCTCCCGTTTCTCAGCCTGAAGCCTGCGAATTTACCTGGTAGATAATAGAGACCAGATTGTATTGGTTTAATGGGAATTGCTTGGACATGGCCCACGTCTGCCTCTTTGCCAATGGTTCTCAAACTTACCAACCTTATTATGGGTTTGTTCATTTATTTAGTGCCCTTGTGGGTGTATGTATGTGGGCATGTATTTGGCCATTCCATTCACTGTAGAAGTCAGAGGATACTCCCAAAGAACCTAGCTCTCTCCCTCCATGTGGCTCCTGTAGCCTGAGCTCAAGTTACCAGGATTGGTGGCAAGCATGTCTCCCTGGTGCCTCTCTGGCCCTTGCATATATTTTTAGCTAGGACTCAGAGAAGGAACTCAGAGGGAAACACTGGTACCCATGAAAAAGCTCAGCTCCTAGCAAACGATGACCTCTCTGGGGTCTTGTTTAAGACTACACCCAGGTTACTGATCTGTTGACAATGAAAGTACTTCCCCTAATTGAATCCTTATCCATCTCCATCTCTGTCTCTTGGATACAGTGGTGTACTGGCTGGTTTTGTGTGTCAACCTGACACAAGCTGGAGTTATCACAGAGAAAGGAGCCTCCCTTGAGGAAATGCCTCCATGAGATCCAGATGTAAGTGATCAATTAGTGATCAAGATGGGAGGGCCCAGCCCATTGTGGGGGTACCATCCCTGGATTGGTAGTCTTGAGTTCTATAAGAAAGCAAGCTGAGCAAGCCAGTAAGGAACATCCCTCCATGGCCTCTGCATCAGCTCCTGCTTCCTGACCTGCTTGAGTTCAGTTCCTGACTTCCTTTAATGATGAACAGCAATGTGGAAGTGTAATCTGAATAAACCCTTTCCTCCCCAACTTACTTCTTGGTCATGATGTTTGTGCAGGAATAGAAATCCTGACTAAGACAAGTGGATTCAAGTCCATCACCTAAGGGCTCACAGGCACACATGAGCACTGAGAGAGCAAGCTTTGGGGAGGAGAGCTATTCCCAGCTTCAGAAGGGCTTTCCAGGAGAGAGGCTCTGAGTCTTGCTTTGACCCAGCTTATAAACTATGGATCAGTTCTAGTCACATTTTCCTGGGGCTGGACTAGACTCAAAGACACACAGCGTTTTGTTTATGTTCTGTGTTTGGGATTGAGGGGGTCTGTCCTATTTCATCCAAACTGCTAATTGGTTGAAGGTCCTGTCCATCTCCAAATGGGCACGTACTGATCCCTGACATATGTGAGAAGTCACTAGAATCTACTTGTAGTTTTTGTATCCCTCCCAGAGAAGGGTGAGCAGAGTCTCTGGTGACGGAAATGTTGCTTGTGTGTGCTTTGCTCCCTTGTGGGAATTGAGTCTCGGTTCTCAGCACCCTGTGCTCAGAGCCCAGCTACCTGGCTGGACAGATCCTCCTGTTAATGGGTAGGAAGGTGCATCCATCTAGTGTGCTGGAGTGTTGCGAATCAAGCGTGGCTCCTCTAGAAGAGCGTCCCATGCTCTTAACCACTGAGCAATCCCTCTAGCCCCCAGCCAATCTTTAATTTGGTGTGTGTCTGTGTGTGTGTGTGTGTGTGTGTGTGTGTGTGTGTGTTTGTGAAGTGTTAATAAAACCACCAAAGCTGTCCTTTTGCTCTTTTATTAGCTCTACAAGAGGCCAGCCTGGTCTACAGAGTGAGTTCCAGGACAGCCAGGGCTAC
>JADRCD010234473.1:0-10499 GCA_019843815.1 Montemys delectorum
GTCTCTTCTAATCTTAAGAACTGGGGGTGCTCTGCTATACCTCCATATTACGAAGTTATGGTCCAGGGCAGCCTGAAATCATTGTCAAATATGGGACCACATAAAGTCTTACTGGCTATTTTTAAGCATGACCTGTCTTCCTTGGGTTTCTGGTATCCAAGATCATTAAAAATAGATAGCATTTTAGAACATTTAAAACACCTGATTATACTGAACCACCACCACTGGTTTTATTTTCTCTTCCTGTGGTTCTCTGAAGTTGAGCAGAGAAACCTCAAGGTCACTTTCAAATCAAGCAGTCTTTCAGCCCAGGGCCCACACTCCCGTATTTGTAGGTTATTTGACTCTTTTGTTCCCATAGGGAGCAAGCCTCCTGCCATTTCCTTGACAAAGATAGCTTGCAAAATTGTACCTCATACTCAAGATATAGGAGATTAATAGAATCTCAAATGAGGTAGACTACATGACCCACTAATGAGGGAGTTTGTGACTCAAGCCTCTTTACACTACCATTTCACTATTAAGTAAGTGAGCATGGGGGCAGGGCAGCAGCCTCTCCTCGGATGCTAATGTTGTTTGCCTCTCCTAATGCACCTGCGAGCAGAATGAACATCCTTGTCATCCTAGCCCTGATGAGCTCAAGCCAGTACCTTATTTCCTATTGCCTCACCTGCTTTGATTTCTGGCTGCTTACATTGCTGTCGATAGTTGCTATCCTTTCTAGACAGTAAGTCTTTGAGGTAGACGTTTGTCTTTTGCTCTTCTGCACCCCAAGGCTCACTATAACGTGGGAGTACATGTCTGTTGAGTAAATACAGCCTTTCTCAAAGGGATAACAGATTCCCCAAATGCTAACAATGCCAATCATTGGAGCACATTGATATATATTTTTTTTTTATTCTACTTAAGTTCTGCACACACTAGCTACAGCCAGGCTTTCCATTTTCTCCTGGTTGGAGTACTGTAAGTATGCTTGTCACAATAATGAAAATGTTGTCTGGCTGGGTCATTGATCAAATCTCAAGGAGTGAAGAAACAAGTCTCCGAAGGCCTGACTCTGCTTTCAAAGGCACCAGGCCCTAGGAAGCTGCTGGTGTGAAGTCCGTTGGGACAGGCTAGCTCGAATGCCTGACAAGCTGCAGCAGCAGACACTTTCAGTTTTCCTCTGTAACAGTGTCTGAAATCAATACTCCAGCACAGAGCATGGGGGTGACAAGCAGGCTCTTTCTGCTGTCTCTGACATTTCAGGAGCATTGATGCTGTTTGGAGGCTGTTCCGCCTCAGTTCTGCAGTGGGTAGGGTGCTGGGATGGGTGTGTGTGTGTGTGTGTGTGTGTGTGTGTGTGTGTGTGTGTCCTCTGAGTTTTTTCTTCTTGCCAGCCCGTTTTAATTCAGCAAGATGATTTGTATGGCTTTTATCACAAAATGGGAGGCTCATTTTGTCCCTTGGTGAGGGAATCAAGACAATGTGAGGCTCTTCTTGAGGGAACCCAGAGCAAACCCACACATGACGAGGCTGTCTGGCCCCACAATCGGGCAAGGGCTACAGTGAGCCACGAGTGAACATTTCTTTTGCAAAATGTACAAAGTATTCAGTGTAGAGCTTGGGAGAGTACCACTGCTCCTGAGGGAGAATGTTTTTCATCAATGCAATTAATGAGTCATTTATTGAAATTGACATAGTTGTGTCTCCACCTTGAATAAGACCTGGGAACCATGTACACTTATGGAGCCATTTGAGGACACCCCTCTCTTTCGGCTTGCATTCAGTTTCCTTTGCAGGACACTCCTTTTCTTTCAGAACCCTTATTTGTCTCTGCTACTCTAAGCTTATCTTTTATTTTGAATTATGAAAACTGGGCATTCGAGCTCATCTTGGTTTTCCAATCTCTGTTTCCAGTGGCATCTCTTTGTTTTCTTTCAGAACTCTCCTTCTGACTCCCCAGGTCTATCTTTGTGTTCATCCTTAATGTCTCTGATGATGCACATGGCTACCCACAGGGTTTCCAAGAGTGCTCAGGGATATCTCTGCTACAGTCCACCTGCCAGGTCTACAGTCTGGCTCCCCTTCTCATATATTTCGTTTCTAGGAAGGATGTACTGTGTGTTCCTTCTTGGACATGGATGACAAACTTCTAATCTAGTGCTCTGCTCAAGTACTATTTCATCTCTATGACAAACTACTAATCTACCTCCTTCCAGCATCTTACAATGTTAATATTTAACTTATCATGACTTATTTTGGAATTTATGACTCTTGATATGGTCCTTGGCATTTGTCTAGTGGCTATTTGATAATAGTCTGAGTCTTAGCAATTTGAGATATTTGCCTCTTGCATTTGACCATTTCTAAGTGTTATTGGCATATTGATATTTATTGTTTTTTCTACCATGTTCAGATTGACTGTAGAACTGTGATATCTTAAAATTAGACTCTATTGAATGCTTGTACAAAAGTCCACGAGACCTCAATCCTACACAAAGAACTAGAGTCAACTAAAGGATGGTAAGAGCAGGAGAAATAGGGAAGAACACACCAATTGGTTATCCAGTACCAGTTAGCCCTGAAAACACATACAGGTAATGCATAGACTGAGCAGGTTGTGTTTGTGTATTTAGGAAAGTGTGCATGTATATGTTTGTTTAACAACAATTAATGAAAAAAAGGGGAAGTAATATGAAACAGATCAAGGAGGGGTATATGGGAGAGTTTGGAGGGAAAAAAGGGAAATGGGAAATGATATAATTGTAACACTAAAAGATAAAATAAATAGAAAGGTCCTTTTTAATATTTTACACTTTTATAGAAAATTTCATACTAGAATATGTTTTGATCAAACCCACTCCCCTTCAATTCCTCTCCTTTACCCTCTCCCCTTCCCACCTCAAATCATCCGTCATCTATTCCATATCTCTTAAAAAACACCGCAAGGAGTCTGTTTAGTGCTACTGGTATGTGCATTGGTTTGGACCGTCCACTGGAGGCTGGGTAGCTGTTCTAGGAAAAGAGAACACCTTGTTTCTTTTATTTGATATCTTATCTATGGGGAAAATATGCATACATGTCAGTTGTCAAGGCTTTTATCTTCAGAACCTGAGCCTAGTTTCCCAGGAACTCCATTCACCATTAAACCTAGTGGTCATGCTCTCCTAACTCCTCTGGATCCACTCATTTTCTTTTGTAATAGACATAGCCGAGTCTGAACAGTTTATATAGAAGAGTTTTGATTAGCCACGCATTGGAGAATGGTAGTCCAAACAACAACACACAAGCTCCGGGGAGGGCATTCTAACTGTGTCCCTCCATAGTGGATGTTGTCATAGTGCTAGCATATGGAAAAGGGAAGATCAGAGGCAGGGGAGGGGCCAGGCTCACCCTTTTATAGCAACCCACTTTGGGACCACCAGAGGTTCATCATTCTCTCCTGTGGTCAGTATCAGTGACCCACTACTTTCCAAGAGGTTTTGCCTCACAAAGATCTCACCACCTTGTAACAGCACCACACTGAGGACTAAGCTTCCTCCTCATGAATTCCTGGGGAACATATTCAGTCCCTATCCTAACTATCACAGTTTGTCTAAGTCACTGCCTTGGGGCTAAACAGGTGAAAGGAGATGTTCCCATTCTTTCTGTCTCTATTATCCACATCCACTGAAGCACACTTCCTGGTGTTTGGGAGAGAGGCTTTGGAGTCAGAGTGTCTGGGTTCTAATCCTGATTCCATTGAGGGGTGTGAGCTTGAACAGGCTACCTGCTATCTTCCAGCTTCACTGTCCTTGCCCATAACATGGGAATAATAGAAATTGCTGGGAGGGATGAGCTCACAGCATGACACATCAGGAACTATCACATACCTATGTAGAGGATTTGGCGTGGTGCCTGATGTGACTCATACACACACAAGGATGCAGAGCATGGTTATTTTTATTTGATTTTTTTTTCCATATTACAAGTTAGCTTGTGTGAGAGCCTCTGGTGTTAGATACATTGTCTTCCAATATATGACAGCTCCATTTAATCTCCTTCTTTCCTCCATCTCACCGTAGGGGTGTGTGTGTGTGTGTGTGTGTGTGTGTGTGTGTGTGTATGTTCATGCATGTGCCTGCTCTGTGGAAGCCAGGGGAGGGGATTGGGTGTCTTCCTCCATTGCCGTCTACCTGATTTCTTGAGGCAGGGTTTCTCACTGAGCCTGAAGCTCCCCATATTGGCTATGTTGACTGGGCTGTGATGTCCTGGGATCTGCCGACCAATTCCGGAGTCATAGGCTTTTATGGATGGTGGAGATTTGAACTCAGGTCCACTTGTTTTCACAGCTGGGCATCTGTAACCAATTACCCAAATGAGTCATCTCCCTAGTCTTTTGAAAACAAATTCTCCAATCAGGGGCAGTGGGCTAAGGGAGGGCTGAGTCTGTGGCACGAGGGGTAAGAGCTCCTTTCTTTGTATCAAGGGATGGTTTATAGCCTGTGCATTCCCCAAAATGTTCTTATAAAATATGCCCTATGTGTAAAACAGAAGCTGCCATGTTTTTTGCTTCTTCTCTGGCTGTAGGAAATGCAACAAGATATGTTCTAGAAACCTCAGGGGAGGAGAGGCAAATGGTATCTAGATTTCTTACTCTAATTGGACTCCAGTGGAGGTTTGATCAAAATTCATTTCATGTCCTTTTGGAGTGGTTTAAGATTCTCTCTCAGGGAAAATATGAACATCTTCTGTCTAAATATAATTTTGACACTGTTCCAGGCTGTTACTATTAAAATATTTGAGAAAGAAGTTCTTTTATAGCACAGTTAAGGTGTTTTTCTTGGTGTGTGGTGGGTTAGATCAGTGATTCTCAAGCAAGGGTCCGCACTCCTCACCCTCATGCCCAGGAAGTCTTTAAGGATGTCTAGAGACATTTTTGGTTCCAAAAATAGGAAGCAGTCTTTAGAAGATAAAGACCGGGAATAATCTTGAGTATTATTTAATGCATAGGATAAACAAATACTTGATTCTAATGCTTAGAAACCATGTGTTAGTTTAAGTTGCCCTAAAATCTCTTCCACATTTCAAACCTGGAATATATTTAAATGCATTTCTCCCTTCCAGTGCATGCAGAGTTAACAGGGCATTGGATCCTGTAGTCTTTGTCTTAACTGCCAAGTCCACCAAGGGGATCAATGTCTTGCTTCTTACCTCATCGTCAGTTATTGATTTCCTCTCAGCCCCTGGTACCCATGCCCTTGTTGCTGGGATGCTGTGAGTGGCATGAGAGATGAAGCGAGCTCAAACCATCTCTGAGATGTGCCTTTAATGAGATAAGGAAAAATAATCTAATAAAATCAATTTAACACTATGATAATGAAGAGATTAAGAAGACTGATAGGTATCTTTTTTAAGGAAATAATTTATTTATGTGATAGATGGATTCCTCTGAGGTCATATGCAAGTGAAGTGCTTCATTCTCCAGACACAGTGCCTATTGACTCCCCCTCCCCCAACATTCCAGGTGTTTCCCACATTATCCACTCTATAGTATTCACAACTCTAGGTGGAAAGCAGGTATTTGTGTGGTTATTTTGTGTCAGATTTCCCCATGACTTCCCATTCACATGTCTGCATTCTTTCACTAAGAAGTTCATTTCCCAAACCATGTTTTCCTTGCCTCTTGTATTTTATTTTGTGCTCCGCTCATTCTTGAGCAGTAAAATTGTTGACAGAAGTTGTTTTCTTTTCATTTGAGCAACAGATGAAGTCGACTGAAAGACAAAGTTTTTTTTTTTTAAGTAAATATTCACAATGAATAGAAACAGTGCTCAAAAGAGAAAAGTGTAAAACGTTCTGGGAACTTAACACAGAACAAAGCTTGTTTAGAGAATTAAGAATTTGAGGTCCAAGGTAACAAATACATAAGCATTGGAGTTGGCCAGGAAGATGAATGATGCACAGAGACGAGGGACAATTATAAGGTAGGTGTTGTGCGCTATGACAGAAATACAGGATGAAAGATGAATGGGTGGGGATGATGGGGCCACATTTTTTCAACCATGGTGAGCTCTCTGGGAAAGAACTCAGTCATTTTTTCCCTGGTGGCTATAGTCATATCTGGCATACAGTCTCTTATCAGAATCAACCTAACACCAGAAAAAATCTGCTGTAACTTTATGCTGTAAGTTTATAAACACATACATAACATGATTAGAGTTGAGTTCCTGGGTAGGATATTTGGTCCCATGGAAACTGGGCAATGCTTTGTTAAGAACCATCACTGGAAGGCAGAAGTAGTAGGAAGAACTGACATATGTGGGAGGCAAATCTAATAGAATTTAATAGACCAAGCATAATGAAATGTGGTGTATGGTAGAGTTGCATGGACTATATCTTGGGCAGTGCTGGACAGAGAATGATCCTTCGTGGTGGGTGTTACTAAAACAGCATTTAGTGTGTCACTTTGAAGGCAGCACTATTAAGTGTCAGGGGTAAGAATCATCAGATGAGAGATGTCAGTGAAGAGCTTCTAGCTCCCACAGTCATCTCGAGGGCATATCTCTTTGGGACACCAGTTACTGTTTTCTAACCTGCCTCTCTTTTCATCTTGTAGCTAACCAATGTGTGTCTGAGCTTTACTAAGGCTCTCTGCCTTTCAGGTCCTCCACTCTGAACTTTAATAATAGATACTAAACTAACCCTTCAGCCGTCTCTAGATTCTGTTGACAACTTACTCTTATCAAACTAACTGCCCAAGCTTTCCCCACTCAAGAAGGAGGAGTATGACTCTTTCAGCCTTTTGATGATGAAGTTGGCAAGTTTTTTCATTCCAGAGAGTAGACACCAAAGCCCCATACAGCCTTTTAAAAACAGGATTTACATAAGTTTATTAATATGTATTTCTACCAAATGAGGTTTTGAGAACTATTCTTATATATTGATAATTTTGGGGAAATGCTAAATTTTAGCATGTACAGTGTAGAGAAAAGCAAACAACAAATTCTTTAAAGAGCAACTCTGCCATGAGATTTGCATTCTAAATCTCCCAAGAAAAAACACTGGCAGCAGTTCAGACTGTCTTCATATTTTTGGTTGTGCCAATATATTTTTTTCAGCTTTTATTCTAAAAGGAATGTACTTAGTGCATTCTTTAAATGTAGGGTGGTTTCTGGTTTTATTGCTCAACAGCTCCTCCTTTTAGTCATTGACTAGCATAATGGAATGCATTCTAGGTCAGCTCCATTGTTCAAAATGATGAGGCTTCAAGTAGTGCATTTCTAAAGGCAGAAAATTATCTAGGAAGGCACAGAGCCTGGTGAGATCTGCTCTTGACTTCCTAACTTCTATGCCCTTGGGAAAGATTCTTTATTTTTCATGCTTTGGCCTGTAAAGTTGCTTTTCCAGATTTGATGTGAATTAAAGGTGAGTGAGTGTATTAAGGGTACCACCATGTATGAGATTCTTAAACAGAAACAGAAGGTTATGGTTCAAGCACTTTTCCTTCGGTGCACACCAGACCATACCACTGTCCTTATTCTGTTAACACACAAAGAGCTTAATTCACTCAGTCCTTCTGGCCCAAAGTATATTTCAACCCAAGTCTTTTTTTTTTGTGATTGGGTAGACATGGATGCTGGAATCTGAAAAAGATCAAAATTCTTGAGGATTTTAGTTCAACTCTACAAGTACCTAGGCCTGACTCTGAAGAAAGAGAGATGGAAAAGTGGATGGATGCACCCTGTTTTAGTATTATCCAACCTAGACAGCACCAGGCTTTTAAATTTTGATCTTCATATCCACCCTGCAAAGAGGTTGTGTTCGTTCAGTTTACAGAGGAGTTAAAACAAGGTCTGAGAAATTCAGAAACTATGAGTTCTTTGATAACGCCTGACCTAGGGGATGGGGTTTGCAGAATTCTGCCAGGCCACCCTTTCGAATTTGTTTTCTTGTGGCTGGTGTGCTGAGTAAAGACAGCCAGAGGTACAGGGTGTTCTGCAGGCGTCCCAGGTCATAGTGGAACCTGGATGGGAAGCAAACTATTTTGCTATGCTCAAGTACAGCACAGTAAACACACAACAGGTTTCTGCATATAGAGGTCATCTGTGAGTGTAACAGCATGCGTTATAATTAGTGTAAGTAAAAAAGATTGATTCATAGTTATGCTACCTTGGGCTACCTTGGGCAAGATAATCTATTTTTATTATTTGAAAGATAGAACGGTCCTTTGTTATATCTTAATGCAAAATTCCATGAAAATTCTTTAGGCTGAAAATACCAAAATGGCTATTTTTTTTTGTACAAGCAACACTAGACAGTATAAACACAATTATAGATATCTACTATCTATGCATTAGGCCATTAAACCCTCCCCAGAAATTAATAAATATTTAATAATGAAGACATAAGTGATAAAGAACTTATAAAGACTTTATCAATCATTATTAATTTAAAAACATTGACCTTTGGGTTATTGTAAAAATAATGATGTTCAAGAAAAAAAAGACAAATGCATAGTGCAGAGAAAGGAATGAAGGTGGCGGGGATGAAAGTGGAGAATTCATATATGTGCACTTCATCTTTGGGGCACTCAGGAAGTTAGGTGCAGATGGGAGGGGGTACATCAAACTCTTTTTCATTTTGAGAACATTTTGAGAACTGTTATCTTGTTTTCTGATCCATTTTTTTTGAGACAAGAAAGAGTGAGTGTAGATTTAACCTCTTTCTAGAATGAGTGCTAGTAGCTCCAGGAGAGTTAAAACATATCACATCAATATGTAATGGATTTTTATTTTCAATAAATTATGTTGTCCAAAGAATGATTTGCCTACTCAAGAAATTAATTTCTTCAGAGAGCATCAGATCCATGATATCAGTGTTAATATGAGTTGCAGATAGATTTGCTTGAATCTACACTGAACACTAGGGTGCATTGAAAGAGTAAATGGTTATAATAATTCTACTTATATTCATGACACTGGGTGGAAAATAGTGCAAGTAACATTCAAGTGCATATTCTGTTAAGTGGGAAATTGTAGAGCATTCTTCTACCACGTGGGGGATGTTCTGACAGCAGAAGCAAGAAAAAGGTGTAGAAGGTGGAGGGAATGCTCATGAGGTCACACAGACTTACCAACTAAGGAAGGAAGTAATAACAGGCCAAAGAACGGGCATTAGTCTCCTATGATATATGCCCTTCTTCCTTTTTGAATTCTGGGAACCACAGAATGTCCAGTCCAACATGATGATGTGACTTAGACAGAAACAGGTTTGTGTGAACTGAATGGGATGCAAGAGATCCACACCAGAGCTCTCAAGAACAAGGGCCTGGAAAAGTGACTAAAAATTAAAACTTTTGTGCTCTCATTAAATACAAAGACCATGAATCCTAGTCAAGGAATTCATGGTGTAGTTTTCCTGATGTGAGTTCTTTCCAGGTGGATACTCAGTGGGTTTTAAAGCAAAAGAGAAAGCACATGAAGTTGAGGGACAAAAGCAGTGATATGTGAAGAGTTGGAGGGGAGGGGATTGGAGTCCATTGGATCAAAATGTATTATATGTATGCATGAAATTCTCAGTAGAAAAGAATCGCCTCAGATACATTGCAGGCCATATACATTAGGTCAAATACAGGCTGGCAGACAGAGCAAACAGCCGTTGAAAGACAGCTACTGTTATTGTCCACCACACAGAGTTGTTATTGGCTTGGAGGCAGTGATTGACTGGGAAGGTATGAGTGTGATTATTCTGAGCATGAATGCAGTAAAGTTAAAAAAAACCCAGCTAAGATAAGAGCAATTCTGGCACAATTGTTTAAAAGCACAACAACTGGGTTGTGAAGAAGGGATTTTATAGAGCAAGATGTTGATGTATTTATTGGCATATTCATTAGAACTAATGTGGCACCACACTCTAAGACATCATAGGGCAATTAAATTTTGTGAAGCCTAGGCTATCCTGAACTTGTCATAAGATGACATCCTAGAACTTGGCAGGAGTGCACTGTGATAAAAGAACTGAGGAAATTGGATGGTAGAGCTGATCTCCCTGTAAGAAAACTGTTCTGGAGCATAAGAGCAAGCTTCACAGAGCCTGTGGCTAGAGCCCTGTAATCTCAGCACTTCAGAGGCTGAGGCAAGGAGATCACATATTTAAAGCCAGTCTGGTCTACAGGGTGAATTCAGGGCCAACAAGGGCAATTCAGGGAGACCTTGTTTCAAAATAGAAAGTAGAGATATGGCTTGGCAGAAGCAGCAACAATATCAAGTCTGTGAAAGATGAAATGACATGTCATAGACAGACATAAATACACACAATGGAAAACATGGGCTTTTGGTATGACAAATGGTTGAGAAATAGAGCATGGCTTTTGGACATATAGCTTTATACATACACTGTCTGTCCATTCACCCACCTACCCACCCACCCAACTACCTATCCATCCATCCATCCATCCATCCATCCATCCATCCATCCATCCATCCATCCACCCACCCACCTCTCTCTCTCTCTCTCTCTCTCTCTCTCTCTCTCTC
>JADRCD010234474.1:0-17139 GCA_019843815.1 Montemys delectorum
TCTCGAAAAACCAAACAACAACAACAACAACAACCAAACAAACAAACAATACTAATTGTTCCCATCTGACTTCCTGGAGGCAAGTGTGTAGGGAGGTTTTTTTTGTTTTGTTTTGTTTTGTTTTGTTTTGTTTTGTTTTGAGACAGGGTTTCTCTGTGTAGCTCTGGCTGTCCTGGAACTCACTCTGTAGACCAGGCTGGCCTCAAACTCAGAAATCTGCCTGCCTCTGCCTCCCAAGTGCTGGGATTAAAGGCGTGTGCCACCACCGCCCGGCATAGGGAGTTTTCTTGATTGATGGTTTGAGTGGGAGGGTCTAGCTCATTGTGGGTGGAGCCCCATGGTTATGGTCTTGGATTCTATGAGAAAGCAGGCAGAGGAAACCAGGAGGAGCAAGCCAGTAAGCAGCTCCCCTCCATGGTCTCTGCATCAGCTCCTGCCTCCAGGTTCCCTCTCCCCCACCCCCCAATAGTTTGCATTCATTCCTTGGCTTCCTTCAGTAAATTGTGGTTCAGGATATGTATTCCAAGTAAACGCTTTCCTCCCCAAGTTGCTTCTGGCCATCACAGTAATATTAATGCTAACTGAGATAGAAATTAGAATCAGGTTTGTGGGGTCTTATGGTGACAGGCACGACCACGTGTTTTCGAGAATATTATAGTAGTATTTGAACTCTGAGCATTCAGAACTTAGCAAGCTGCCATAGGAGTCAAGAAGATGGATGACGGAGGCCTGCCTAGCTTATGAAGTTTTGAGGGACGTTTGAGTGTCCCATAGAAATTCTCTTGGGGCCATGCCGTATTTTGAATTAAGATTCTGTGGTTCTTGTCAGCAGGGCCTGCAGAATCTGCTGTGATTAGGAAGAGACCAGAGCCACCGAAGCAAAACATTTGCTTTCCTGGGACAGCGGATGCTGGTCAGCTGGGGCTGAGGAAATAGTCGTGACGGACAGTAACCGATCTCTCTGAGGCACATTCTTCCGGGAATCCTCCGAGTCGGAACCCAGAGCTCATGTGTACGTGTATGTGTCACTCAAGGGGTCCTGGACTCAAAGGCATGAGAGGGTCAGAGAGAGCTACCGAGACTTGTCGACAGGAGAGGCCTCGTGTGGTGAATGTGTGATCTCGGTTGAAGTTGAAGATGGGACTAGGGGAGGGGGAGGGGACCACAAGGAGCCGTAGGACAAGGTTAGCATTTCTGAAGACAACCCAGGAGAGGTTCTCAGTGAGGCTTCAGCCCAGTTGCAGCAGTGACCCAAGCCTTTTGGAGATGCCAGGATTGGGTGACCACCAAGATGGGAGTGGAGACTGGCATGGAGCTCAGAGATTACAAGTCCCGGAAATCTGACACCTGGCTTTACACTGCTGGACCTTGCGTTGGCTTTAGTGGGAATGTAAATGTGTCCTAGTTCTTCCCCTCTTGGAGAAAAAAAAGAAAAGTACCTAGCTTACTGTTGACATTACAGGAGTCCCGTACTGGAGAGACTTTTGAATTAGACAGAGGCTTAGGAGTTTGATAGAGACCTTGGATATTTTAAAGAGACCTTAGGGGATTAGAGAAAATTGGGAGTATACAGAGAGTCTGGGTGTTTTAAAGAGGCTGAACTTCTGAAGTACTTGAACTTCCAGTTTGGAATAGGTTTTATATTGTGATAGTAACAGTAATAAGAATATTAAGGACATCAAAAAAGGAAAGCTTATGGCCTAAGGTGACACGTTTGTGTGTACCGAGTCAACAAGGGATCATTGTGCTGGCCAGGACGTTCGCACACGCTAAGGTGATCAGGAAAGGACTCTTCATTGAGAAAACGCTTCCATCAGAAGGCCAGTAGGCAAGTCTTCAGGCATTTTCCTGACTAATGATGGATGTGGAAAGGCCCAGCCCCCTGTGAGCAGTGCCACCCTGGGCACGTGGTCCTGGGTGCTTTAAGAAAGCAGGCTGAGCAAGCCATAAGGAGCAAGTCGGTAAGAGGTTTTCCTGCGTGAACCCGATCGGCTTCCGTTCCTGCCTCGAGGTTCCTGCTTTGGCTCTCCGTCCTGGCTTTGCTGGATGATTGGATGATTGGATGCTGTACGCTGGAATGGATGCTTTTCTCCCCGAGTTGCTTTTGTTCATGGTGTTTTAACACAGCAATAGAAACCTCACTAAGGCAAGCCCCTACCCTAGGTCTACACGATCGACGCTAGATCTACAACTCTAGCCTAGGCCTACACTCTGTATCCTAAGTCTACACCGCCTATCCTAAGTCTGCACACACTAACCTAGGTCTACACCACCTACCCTAGATCTATACACCCTACACAATTTCTGCTCACCCTACCCTAGGTCTACACCCTGAACCCTAAGTCTACACCACCTACCCTAAGTCTACACACCCTAACCTAGGTCTACACCACCTACCCTAGGTCTATACATCCTACACAAGTTCTGCACACCCTACCAGAGGTCTAGAACTCCTACACTGGGTCTGTAACCCTACCTTAGGTCAGCACCGCCCACCCTATGTCTATACCACTTCCACTAGGTCTACACCGCTACCTATGTCTACATACTTAACATAGATCTGCATTCCCAACCTTAGGTCTCTAACCCCTACCCTAGGACAACTCCCCTTCCCTAGGTCTACATGTCCTACCCTGTGTGTAAATCCCTCACCCTAGTTTGACACATTCTACCCTTGGTCTGTATATGATTTCCTAAGTCTACATTCTATATGCAAGTTCTACATGCCTGTATTTGGTCTATGCCTCCTATCCTAGGTCTAAGCATTGTATATAGGGTAACACCCTCTACTGTAGATCCACATTGCTGGACGTTAGTTCTAAGTTTTTACCCTCTTGCCTAAGTATATATCTCTATCCTAGATCTGTACAGTCTGTTCTATGCCTCCCCTATCTACCTGTGTCTACACCTCTTACTCTAGATCTAGATTCTATTCCCTAGATCAAATCCCCTTTGATGGTTGGTATATGCTTGGTCCAGGGAGTGGCACTATTTGGAGGTGTGACCTTGTTGGCATAAGTGTGTCACTGTGGGTGTGGGCTTTAATACCCTGGTCCTAGCTGCCTGGAAGTCAGTCTTCTTTTAGAGGCCTTCAGATGAAGATGTAGAACTCTCAGCTCCTCCTGCACTGTGCCTGCCTGGATGCTGCCATGCTTCTGCCTGAATGGACTGAACCTCTGAACCTATAAGCCAGCCCCAACTAAATGTTGTTCTTATAAGAGTTGCCTTGCTCATGGTATCTGTTCACAATAGTAAAATCCTAACTAAGACACCCGTACTATAGGATAACACTCCCTGCCCTAGGTCTCTACTCCAGAACCTAGGCTCATTCCTCTGTGCTAGTTCTGTATATCCCACACTGGACATGGATGCTCTACTCAAGGTGTACATGTTCACCCTCTACTCTATGTGGTCACCTTCTATGCTAAGTCTACACTCTCTACCTGTATTAGTCAGGGTTCTCTAGAGTCACAGAACTTATGGCAGTCTCTATGTAGTAAAGGAATTTATTGATGACTTACAGTCTGTAGTCCAACTCCCAACAATGGTCAGCAGCAGCTGTGAATGGAAGTCCAAGGATCCAGCAGTTGCTCAGTCCCACAAGGCAAGCAGACGAAGCAGAGAGAGAGCCTTCCTTCTTCCAGTGTCCTTATATGGGTCTCCAGCAAAAGGTGTGGCCCAGATTAAAGGTGTGTGCCACCACACCTTTAATCCCAGATGACCTTGAACTCGTAGATCTTCCTATCTTAATCCTTTGGGATTCATAGCCACTATTCCTCAAGATCTCCATGCCAAGATCCAGGTGGGAAACTTGTATCTCTCAGCCTCCAGATTAGGGCCACAGGTGAGCCTTCTAATTCTGGATTGTAGTTCCTTTCAGATATAGTCAAGTTGACAACCAGAAATAGCCACTACACTACCCTACGTCCATAAAATCTACCCTGGTTCTACACTCCTGCACATTTAAGTCACATACTCTACTCTGTCTGTACCCCTACTTTACGTCTAAACCCCTCTACCCTAGGTCTAAAATATCTACCCTAGCTTACACCCCCTACCTAAGTGTCCATCACCACCTACCCCCTACCCTACATTTACCCCCTTACCCTTGTTAAAATTCCATACCCTGTATCTGTCCTCTCTATCTTCTCTACACCCCCCTCCCACAAAAAGTCAATATCCTCTCCTCTATATCTAATCCCCCTACCTTGGCTCTCAACCCCTACCCCTGGTATGCTCTGTGTAATCCCTCCACCCTAGCTCTGCCACTTATTCTAGGTCCACACCTCCGTTACTAGATTCTGTATACCTCATACCCTAGATCTAATGTCTACACCCAAGTCTACAGCACCTACCCTAGCTCTAAGTCCCCTACATTAGGTCTATACCCTCTCTGGTCCATACCCTCTACCCTGTATCTCCATGACCTGTGTCTCTGGTCCAAGACCCTTGTCTCACTGATCTCGGTAGAGACGCCATCCCACTGAGTTAGAGTCTACTAATGACTCACACCCTGTTGCGATTGAGTGTGACATATATCCCCACTGCTCCTAGTTTGTACACTTGGGCCCCAGCTGATGGCACTACTTTGGAAGGTTGTGAAATCTTTAGGCAACCATAGCCTTGCTAGAAGAAGTGGGCCCTTTAGAGTGGGCATCTGGTCCATTCTGCTGTTACACCCAAACATTAGGAATCTCATCGGGGTCCTGCCACCATGTCATCCCTACCGTGATGGACTGGAGTCCCCCAAACTATGAGCCAAAAATCAACTCCCTTCATTTGCTTTGTCAGGAATGTAGTCACAGCTATGAGAAAATTAAGTAATATGCACCTTACACAGTTAAACCCACACTAGGCAGGTCAGACTTCAGCTGAGCAACAGGGCTTAGTGACGGGCCAGCTCTGTCCTGAGAGCCAGGGATCAGCCACTTTTGCCCCCACAAGCAACAGGGCCTACACAATGATAGACAGACAGGTGGACCCTGAGGCAGAATGGTGGACCCATCTAAGGCTTGTAGCACAAGACAGTCCTTGTGACACCCCGTTTGTTTGACTTGCTGGGGTCAAGAGCCACCCAGCTGGCATGGAAACCATGCATGGGTTTATAGGGTCGCTATGCCTGTCCCAGGCCCTTTGATGAAACTGACGGATTCCAGGCGGTACCCAAAACTCCTACATATACTGGGTGAAGTGGTTTTCAAAGTCAGGGCTGTGGCTCTGTGTTCATCCGACCAGGAGTAATGTAAACTGCCTTCCTCATGAGACACGAGGTTTATTTGTACAGTTTGGGCCATTTCTGTAAATGTTTGACCCGTTTAGAAATCCAATCCAAAAGGTAAGCAAATGAATGCTTTTATGCCGTGCAATGGAATTCGAGGCCGCCAGCGGCGATGCTTTTACCTATGACTATACATTGGATGCTGTTTAAGGCATGAGGTAAAGACAGGTTGGTCTGGCTTTGAAACACTACAAAGTTGCAGGGTGAGAGCAAAGAGCTCCCAGCGGGTGCTGGGTGTGGACTTTCTTTATGGTGTACTCTGCACACAACACAGAGACCAATAAATTTTGGATGGGCGGGTGGGAACAGAGCAGAGATACACCTGGGAGTTAGAGCAAGGGATACCCAAAAGCAAAGGCCTCTTAGGTCTATAATCCTGTCATATCCCAAAATATGGTGAGTCCAGCAGCCACTAAATACCCCCCTACCCCAGCGAACATGCTGTATCTCTGTTAATAAAAGAACTTCATCTCTTACATGTGATAACTGTTTTATGACCCATGAGCTCTTCTGAGCATTGTTGGACTCACACACTCTGGGATTATCCCCAGAGGGCCCCAGGACCCTGTGTACTTGCTGAGATCCTCTATGTGTGGTTGGCTTTGTGGCTTTGTGAGAATAGACATCTGACCTCAGTTTTCTAGTGTGTCTGGCTCACACTTCTAGAAACATCGAGGACTTCTAAAGACTAGTTGGCATCTCAGGCAGGGTCCCTGTGGCAGCAGGGAGAACTCCGGAAGCTGTTTCCCATAAAAACAGCGTATAAGTAGGATGTGGGGGGCAATGGGGGAAAGCAGGGGACAGGACAGCATCCCTAGAGCTGTGGCCAGTCCTAGGCCAGAGGTGACATTGAAGAGACAAGAAAGAGACATTGGAAGGATTCAGCAGCAAAGTGCTGTAGCAGTAGCCACTGGGAAAGGAGCAGCGGCCTCAGTTTACCAGCCTCAGATGACCTTAAAGGGAGGACTTTCAGGTGAGTGGAGTGTTACTGCCCCAGATCTCCTGGACTTTCATTGGCTGAGCACAAGAAAAGTAAGGTTGGAAGGATGGGCAGGCTCTGTGGCAAACTGGATCTGTGGTGGGCTAGATCCATGGCCAACTGGATCTATAGCAGGCTGACTCAATAATGGGCTGGCCCTGTGGTGGGCTGGCTCTGTGGTGGACCCCCATAGGAAATGAAGATGTCCCTGGAGGGAACCCTGTTGTGTTTACCTAACCATGTATCTCTGCTGCCTTATTCTTTTTCCTTGCAGATTCCAGACCACTCCCACTCCATTCTTTTCTTCTCAGTCACTTGTCAAAGGCCAAGGACCTCTACTCAAGCCTGCATATGTCACCTGTGAAAGCCTCTCAAGGTCACTGCACACAGGTCCCTGCTCCACTCCAGCACTGAGCTATCTCAGCTCCCATCCCTCACCTTTTTCCCTGGTACTCTGGGTAGGTGATTTGAATAACCTGGGGTCTCCTGGCACTTGTTTTGGCTAGACATCTTCTTTGCCCATGGAAGGTTTTGACATCTTTCTGTGCTATTATCCCCATCTCTACACTAGCTCTCTCCTCCATCACACAGTGAACAGTGAGTTCACACAGATGCACTGGCTATTCTGTGGGTTTTGCTTGGCACATCCCATTCTCTGTGGAAGTCAGGCACTTCCAACCTTAGGGCACACGGTGGCCTGAGTGATGGCCAAATACCTCTTGGCTGACTCAGAGATGGGGATGTGGAGTTGGTGGGGTGTGCACAGTGGGCAGGGGCAGCAGTTGATTGAGCATCTCAGCCTAGTCCCTCTTCAGAGCATTGGGCAATGGTTTGTGGTTCAGAACACCAGGGTTGATTTGCACTGGCTTCTGATCCAGAACACAGTGACTCCTCCATTTGGTCCATCTGGACTCCACCCCCGCTGTCCGAGTGGTCTCTTCTCAGCTAGTTTGTGGTCTCAGGAAAGCTGTTCAATTTCACCGAAATCAGCAGCACTCGGGGTGTCGATCTCAGCCCACAGGGTTGGGTGTCCATCAGGGCCAATTACAGGAAATGCCAGTCGGAGGCAATTCTACCTTTGTGGAGGCCAAGAGAAGGAAAAAAAGTTCCTAAAGTTAATTGGAACCAAACACAGCCCACATGGCTCCTTTTGGGAAACTGACCCCAGTATGCCTCATCCTCTTTTCTTAGTTGATGCTGATCGGACCGGTACACACTCTGGGTTCTGGACAGCTCACCTTTGCTGGGATCCAGGTCCCACAGCATGGGGGATTGAACCCACAGCTCTCAATGATGTGAGTGATGGCTGAGATGGAATGTTGTTTGTCTCTGGAGTGAAGATCCAGCCCTCTCAGAGGCACAGGGAAACCCCAGGATCATCAAAGGCCGAGTGACATCATCTTGTGTAAAGAAAGTGGCAAAGGTGGAGTGGCGGGCTGGTGGGGTCTCCAGAGACCTGGACCTACATTCATTTTTAGAGCTTTGTGAATGTTACCAGGCTGCAGTTGTGAGTCAACTGGCCACAGGTTTCTCTACCATTCTCTGAATTCTCTGAGTGTGACTCTGTGTGTGTGTGTGTGTGTGTGTGTGAGAGAGAGAGAGAGAGAGAGAGAGAGAGAGAGAGAGAGAGAGGCTATGTGTGTGTGTGTGAGAGAGAGAGAGAGACTGTGTGTTACTCTAACTGTATGTGGCTGTATATGACTGTGACTATGTATGTGTAACTGTGTGTGTGTGAGACTGTGTGACTGTATGTGTGTGTGACTGTGACTATGTGTGTGGGAGACTGTAACTGTGTGTGTGGCTGTGTAGCTATATGCATGTGTAATTCTGTGTGTGTGTGAGAGAGAGAGACATGTGTGTGTGTGTGTGTGTGTGTGTGTATGACTATGTGTGAGAGACACTCCTCTGTGTGTGTAACTGTGTGTGAGAGACACTCCTCTGTGTGTGTGTGACTGTGTGAGAGACACTACTTTGTGTGTGTGTGACTGTATGTGAGAGAGACACTCCTGTGTGTGTGTGTATGTATGACTATGTGTGAGAGACACTCCTGTGTGTGTGACTGTATGTGAGAGACACTCCTCTGTGTGTGTGTGACTGTATGTAAGAGAGACACTCCTCTGTCTGTGTGTGTGTGACTGTATGTGAGAGAGACACTCCTGTGTGTGTGACTGTATGTGAGAGACACTCCTGTGTGTGTGTGTATGTATGACTATGTGTGAGAGACACTCCTCTGTGTGTGTGACTGTGTGTGAGAGACACTCCTCTGTGTGTGTGCGACTGTATGTGAGAGAGACACTTCTCTGTCTCTGTGTGTGTGTGTGTGTGTGTGTGTGTGTGTGTGTGTGACTGTTTGTGTCGCCTACCTTTGATCCCAGCATTGGGGAGGCAGAGACAGAGGATCCCTGCCTGGGCCTTGCTAACCAGCCAGCCTAGCCCACCTGATGTGTCACAGGCCAGTCTCAAAAATAAGAAAGATGGCTCCTGAAGTATAAAGGTGGAGGATGGTGCATACGGAAAGCACACAAGGCTGTCCTCTGGCCTCCACAGTCACACGCGCACACACACACACACACACACACACCTTTAAAAAAGGAAACCTGGTAAGGTACAAATTGAGATATTAAGCATTCATTTGAAGTGTGAGATTTGGTCTGGTTTTAGTATATTATAGCATGAATTTTAAAAATTGTAGTTCCAAATATGCAGTGTGAGATTTCCCATGCTGGCCAGGGTCTGGTTCTATGTGCCGCCCAGCAGCACCACTTGTAGTCACAGAAGCCTGCCACCACCGCCAATGTCTGTCCAAAGTTTTTGCCTCAGTCTGAAAAGATAATTCCTCAACATTTAGAATCCTTCCCAATTGCAAGACTATCTAGGTAAGAACAAACACTGTCCAGGTCCCCAAAGCTACAAACACCCATTGGCTTCTAGAAGGTTCTAGGAGATTCTGGTCCTTGCACCTGAACTCTATGGAGGGAGTGATCCAATATGGCTGCAATACTTTCATTGACTCTTTGAGGATTTGATACATGGGTTCTGATCAAGTCCAGCTCTCCACACTCCTCTCCAGCTCCTCCCAGATCACCCCACATTTCCACCCCTGCTATCAAAATCTTGAATAGCCTTCAACGTTCACTCAGTAATAACAGTCAATGTGAGTGAGAATCGCATTGAGACTACTTTATAATCGAGGTGCTGTTTGTAACGTGGCATGTTCCTTTCCTCCCATGGGACCCCACAGCTGAGGAGCCTGTGGAAAACTATCAACCAAGGTTTGTTGCAACAGGCAGGTGCAGCGCCCAGAGTGAGGGGCAGAAATGGGACCCAGTGTGCCCCAGTCACTCTCAGGGCTCAGAGCCTTTGACTCCTGCTTGGCTCACCCACACAACAGCCAGAGTCCCATCTGGGACACAATGGGCATTTTCTAAACCGTCTTCAAAAATAAGTAGAAAGAGTGACTTTTCTTGTTCTCTGAGGCATGGTCTTATATAGTCTAGACTCACCGAATAGCCAAGGATGACCTTGAACTCCTGATCCTCCTGCCTCTACCTTCTGTGTGATGGACTGATAGGCATGTACTACCGCACTGGGCTACTTGATTGATTATTGACTTAGTTTCCATCCCTCAGCCCCAGCCAGGCTAAGTGTCCTTTGTCCTGATTGTTTGCCCAGATGCACAGACTCCTGGGTATGTGGCAAGTTTTCAACGAACGTTTGTGGGGCTGTTTTAAAACACAGCAGAGTGAGGGTAGCTAAGGCCATCTGGGTACCAAGACTGTCTCACACCCTCCCTCCTCCTCCTCCTCAGCCCTATCTCTCTTCCTTCTTTAACAGGGAAAGCGAGCCCAGAGCAGAGCTCAGTGGACAGAGCCTCCGGTGTTTCCATTTGGCATGCACTGGGCACTAGACAGATTTATCTGTGGCATGTGCCCAGAAGTTTCCTTGGAATTCTCCCCATAGCCAGCTCTGCTCCATAAACAGGGACATTCATGAGTCTGTGGCTCGGGCAGTGACAAGATAATTGTCACTGAGTTTGTGCTCACCATTCCTCCTGTTTCCTCCAGATCTGACTGCCTGGAGCCTCTGGGTGATGTGGAGACTGGTGTCCTACAGGGCCGGTGCCAGTGAATGCACAGCAGGCTGCCTGCCAAGCATGGGGCCTGAGCATCCCGCAGGGTGGGGTGGCAGTCAGGCGACTGGCAGTGCAGTGGGCTCTCTGTCTGTGAGCTTGATTCCCTGGGAATTACACGGTTAGACATGAGTCTTCATGCTAAGACCCAAAGCATGCAGGTCTCCAGGGGCCTGGAACCCCTCAGACCCAGGAAATGTGGAGGCGACTTGATAAACTGTTCTTCAGGGACAGAGCAACGTTTCTGGTCTTAAGAATTTATTTTTAATTATTCTAAAAGAGTGTGTGTGTGTATGAGAAAGAGAGAGAGAGAGAGAGAGAGAGAGGTGTCTGTGTGAGTATGTGTGTGTGAGAGAGAGAGGCTGAGAGTGAGTGTGTGTGAGTGAGAGAGAAAAAGTTTGTGTGTGTGAGAGAAAGAGTGTGTTGTATGTGTATGAGAGAGAGTAATGTGGTATGTGTATGAGAGAAAGAGAAAAGTGTGTGTGTGTGTGTGTGTGTGTGTGTGTGTGTGTGTGTACAAGAGGGTTTTTAATTCCTATATGCTCCATGCTCTCCTGTGCCAGGGACCTGCCCCATCCTGGATGCATCATTGGTCTCTGTGAAATATCTGGAAAAGGGAGGAACATCAGGGCCACCTGCAGAGGAAGCTGCTATCTGTCAAGCACAGGAGAGGTATTCAAGGTATCCCTCACGTGTCCTGGGACACATGGCTCCTGAATACTCAGAGGGGCCAGAGGTGGACACACAGCCATGAAGGAGAACGGTGATTTCCACTCCTGTCTGCAGTTATCGCATGTCCTCCTGTTTAAATATCCTGAAGTGCTTTCTCACAGTTATTTATTTATTTACTAGGAGAGGCAGGAACACTTCTGGGCCATGCCACACAGGTCAGAGAATAACTCTCCGGAGTCAGATCTGTCTTTCCATCATGAGGATCCTAGGGATTCGATTGAGTCTGCTGGGCTTGGCCACAAGCACCCTCAGACATCAAACCATCTTTCTGATCCTTCTTTCTTGTTTTTCATCTTGTCTCCATAAACATCCCCAGAGAGAACTGGATGAAAGAAGTCACTTTGTAGGTTGACAAAAGATGTGAGGTTCGACTGGGGGAGGTGGCACCCTTATCATGGCCAGTGTGTGTGGCAGAGCTGGGGTGAGCCTCAGGCCACAATGTTCCGTTCGTGATTGTCACCTGCCAGCTATACGGTTCTTATTCTAAATTCCCATGTGAGGTGAACCATGGGAACCTGCGTGGGCCCCCACTTCCACCCTCAGTTTCTGTCCACTGGTTCCTTCCGGAAGCACTTTGTCCGGGTAGCACTGTGCTGTCCTCTGTCGCCCTCCGCCTCCAAGGGTTCGAGTCCCAAGGCACAGCTGTGGCCAAGGACAGGCTGGGATTTATTTATGGCTGTCGAGGGTTTTACTGGGGTCTCCATAAAATCTGCTCCTTGGGTGAGGAAGGTTTATGGCTGGGCCCTGTTTGAGGAGTCTCAGATTCTCTGTGTTGGGTTTGTCATTTTGAGAAAAACCACAGTTTGTTTTGCTTTGTTTTAAACAAAGGAATGCCAGGATTTGTGGAGCTGGAGGGGGCAGCATCCTCAGGGAAGAGCCTTTCCAGCCTTCTCTGGGGCATCCTCAGAGGAACCGAAGATGCAGAGGGTTGGTGCAGTTCATCTGGTGTTGCTGTGACTTTCAGTTCAAAAAAATTCATTTTAAATCTCTATGTCTGTTTCTCTCTGAAGCACAGACATGGAGACACGACACAAAATGGTTGACTGTGTTGGGAGGCTCCGTCCAGGGTATGTGCCTCTGGAGCTCCCAAGCTCCACGTTGTGACACAGTTGGAACTCCCTTGTCCAAGCCGAATAAAGTATCTGTGTGCACAAATATGCAGGAACTTCTAAGAAATTATTTAATTTAATGTGTATGAATGTTTTTCTGCACATGGGAATGTATACCACGTGCATGTCTGGTTCCCATGAAGGTCAGAACTGGAGCTAGAGTTACAGATGACTGTGAGCTACCAGGCTGGTGCTGGGAATTGAACCTGGGTCCTCTGCAGGAGTGGCCAGTGCTGCTAACTGCTGAGCCATCTCTCCAGCCCTTGAGTACCATTAACATATGTCCATTTTAAAATTACCTGAAATATTTCTAGCTCTATGCCAAATTGAGTTCACTGTTACTCAGAAAAAAGCCAAGAGCCCCCTTTCTTCTGGGTTACCCCCACATCCTTCTGGTGTCACCCACACACCAGACCCCTTTCTTTTCTGCAGCATGAATGAGTAGTGGTTTTCTTCTGGACCTCGAGGGCTCACCAGGCCAGGACTCTGCCTCTGAGTCACATTCCTGGCTCCCACTTTGCTTTTTATTTCAAGACTTGCTCTCACTGAGTTGTTGAGGCTGGCCTTGAACGTGCCATCTTCCTGCCTCAGCCTTCCAGATAGCCAGGACAGCAGGTCTATACCACCAGATCTGACTGCAAATATTTTAACGTGGATGTCACCTAAACCATGTTTCCTGTGCTCAAGCGCAAACAGAGGGTCTGTACACGATGGGATCCGTGGCCTATGCTCTGGTGTTGCTTGTACCTTCTGCAAACTATGTGTGGGTGGTGTATATGTGTGTACAGATTGTGAGTGCCTGCACACACATGTGTGTTTTCACCTGTGTGTATATGTAGATTGGTGTGTGTGCATTCATGTGCATAGATTGTGTGCATGGGAGTGCATGTATGTTCCAACACTAGAACGTGGGCCACAGATCCCATCAGCCCATATAAACATGGTACATGGACCCTCTGTTTGCCCTAGTCTCATAGAAGCACAGGAGATATTGCTTAGGTGACATTTACATTAAGTGGGTGTGTTGGTATATGTGCATGTATAAATTGTATATCTGTATTTATGCCTGTGTCTGTGTATGCATGCACTTGTATGTGCGTGCGTGCTTGCACATGTGTGTATCTGTGTGTGTGCCCTTGTGTGTGAACATATGTGTGTTTGTGTGTGCATGTATGTATGCACACAGGTGTGTGTGTGTGTGTGTGTGTGTGTGTGTGTGTGTAGGGGAAGGATGAGGCAAACCAGATGGTCAGAGGAGTAGATAAACATAATGAGGGAAAGGAGCCAGGCTCCTTGAGGTGGCACACTAGACAGGCAGCAGCTGCCGAGGTGGAGACACGGGTGGCTCCTGACTGCAATCTGTGCCTGACAAGAGACAGAAGAGGATCAGGGACATTCGTGGGCCACAGAGAACTTCAGTCAGTAAACAATGACCAGCGGGAGAGAACTGGAGCCCTAGAATCCACATGTGGGTGGGGTAGGGCATGCTTGCAACGCTCACTGGGGCTCCTTGGCCAACTGAGCCTAGTTGGTGAGCTTGAGACCAGCGGAGCCGTCTCAGCACACGAGGTGGATGGTGCCCGAGGAACATCGTGGGCGGTGGCTTCCAGCCCTCATAGCGTAAGCACACGTTCCCAAAGACACATGCTGCATCGCATAGGCATGCACAGAACAAGAGGTAGCTTATTTTTCTTCAACAGCTCAATTAAGGTAAAACTAACAAAAGTCAGTGCGGCTAAGATGCCGTCCTGACACTGAGAAGCAATTAGCAAGAACGGGTGAATGAGTGGCAGCTTCACCCCATTTGTGTCTGTGGTGTCCCAGGACCAAATGCACAGACCAGCCTCCAGCTGACTACAGCTCCCAGCTGCCTACAGCCCCCACAGAATGCGCCCCTTGGAAGTCCTGGACCTTCACACACTCTGCCCACATCCCATGTCCAACCAGGCAAACCCTTGTCTACTCCCCAGGTCTAAGAATATGAGTTCTCAGGACCTCTGGTAGAAAGAGAACCCTCATCTTTCAGCAAGCTAGTCCAAGCAGCGTGCTTGGTCTTAAACACTCGGGTGGCCAGAGACATTTTTCCATGTTGTGAAGGCAGAGGAATAGGGGGTATGAAGGATGCCCCAGCAGAGGGTTCGGGAATGAAGGATGGGCGCCCCACTTCCACCTTAGAACCACTGTGACGAGCATCCCATCTTCAGGCAGCTGAATCTGCTGCATCCTCCCCCTACCACCTACCCCCCAGATGTGGGTGGCCTGGGGGAGGGTCTGCACACCAGGATTCGCAGGCCACCCAGGGAGAGGGCTGGGCCTCATCGAGCCACATTCTGTTCTTAATGGACTCAGCTGGTAGGGCTCACGTGAAAGGTCCGCTTCTCATCAAATCCTGGGCAGGCGAGTATCAGCCACCAGTCACAAGTCTCCCCTAAGTGTCCACTCTCTCTTAGCAGCCCAGGGCTGACCTATAGAGGCTCAGTCAACACAGATCCTAGTACAGTGAGGACAGCCATTCAGAGCCTCTCGAAAAGCAAACAGCCAAGGATGCCCAGGCTAGCTCTTTTAGGGAGACTACCTCCCACACAAGCTAGACTCACCACAATCATTCTGGACTCACCCTCGACGCCCACCCGATGCAGTGTCAGACTGAATCAAAGAGGAGGCAGTTTCTGAGCCCTTGAGACATGCCCAGAGTAAGGGTTCTGCTCTCGGGTCTCTTTCCCTCCAAACTCCTAAGCCAACAGCTTCACCTGTGTCCAGCCTCTGGCTTTGCTTGTGTCATGTGGGCATAGAACGAGTGTGATCGAGAAGAAAAGCACCTTCTAGATGAGGAAGAGCTTAACATGTGCATAAGCCCTCACTCATCAGCATGGCTAAAATGAACACTCAGCCAGGATGCACAGGTACTCTTGGGAATGCAGACTTCCCTAGGTTTGACCGAATCTACTTGAAGCCGTGATGACTTCTGGGTAACCAAAGAGTTTTCCCCCCGGGGACATGCATGACAGGAAGATGGTGAACATGGATGCACCCAAGGATATATCACACACCTGAGTCATATGGCCACAGTTAAGAAATGCCCCCAAAGGCCCTCAGGACACAAGAGACAGCCTGGCTGTTTTATGGAGGAATAGGATATAGTTGGGAAGACAAGCCCGGGCACTGGGCCTCCTACACTGTAGACCAGCGGCTCCCAACCTTCCTAATGCTGCGACCCGTTAATAAGTTCCTCATGCTGCAGTGACCCCCACCAACCATACAGTTATTTTGTTGCTACCTCATAACTGTAATTTTGCTACGCTATGAATCATAATGTCAATATCTGATGTGCAGGATATCTGATGTGACTCCTGAGAAAGGGTTGTTCACATCCCCCTCCCTGGAGGGGTCATGACCCAGAGGCTGAGAACCCCTGCTTTAGACCTTGTAACCCCATTCACATGGCCGACTCCCCAGTGGGCCCAGATGGCTAGGAGAACCTCAATGCTTAGGGAAGTAGGGGAGAGGCCCAGGGCTTCCAAGGTCCTGGTCCCACACTAATATGGGGGCCGAGAGTGGGGAATTTTATATAGTTGCATCTGTTTCTTGATCCCCCCCACACACACACAAAAAAAGTTTGAACTCCTCTCTGTGCATCACACAGAGCAGAAGGATCTGGAAGAATAATCTAGAAACATTTTGATGGCAACGGAAACAGGTGGGTTTCTTTTGGATGTCAGAGGCCACACCTGCAGCTACCTTACTGAGTAACCATGACAATTATCCCCTCCTCTCTGAAGAATGTGTAATATGGAAGGCACCCCTTTCGTAACAGTGGTCCCTCCCTCTAAATGCTTCAAATCCCAGGAAAAATATACAGGTGCCCAACAGAGGCTGTGGGACTTCATGCAAGCCAGATGTGTCACCAGGAAGGAGCAATGGATAGCAATGGATTATGGAACTTGTGAAGACCAGTAGGAGGGCTCAGTGTGTAAGGCACTTACTGTCAAGTCCAGTGATGGCTTTGATCCCTGGGACCCACATGGTGGAATGAGAGAGGTGACTTCCGTAAGTTACACACACACACACACACACACACACACCATACACCATGGCCCATACATACACACACAAGAAGGCCACATACACACACATAAAACAAGGTGTGCACACACACACACAACATGGTATGCACACATAACAAGGCATATATGCACACATACACATCAAGGCACACATATACGCCTTGGCACATGTATACACACACCTACACATAAAACAAGCCACACACACTTTAATACATTTTATAAAATTCTCTCTTAAAGAAGTATATTCTCTAGGCAGACAGACAGCCCCAGGTCACAGGGCCTCAGAGCAGTAGTTGGGTTTGTGTGCCTCAGTTTCCTCCCCTGTAAATGGAAATGTGGTGGGGAGAAAGCACCCCACATTCTTAGCTCAGAGCCGGAATGCCGTAAATGTCAGCTCTTGAGTTAGCTCTCAGCTCTCTCCAGCTGTGGTGTCCCTGCACTGAGCTCTGCGGAGCCTTAGTGAAGTCTGTGTGATTTCCAGCAAGGTTGGCTTCCTTGGGGAAACTGTGGCTCTGCCTCTCTCTTGTCTGCAAACCCAGACATCTTGCAAATGAACCACAGTGACATGGACCCTTGTGCATAGAGAAGCTTCCAGAAGGCATCTGCTTTAGAGCAGAGATAGCTAAGAGCCCTGCATGGTCTTGGGCTTTCTAGCAATCCACCTTCCCACAGATGATCCTGTGAATTTGGGAAGGAGCCTTTCCCAAGGCAGTCGAGGCTCCTCTGCTGTCCTGACTTACCTCCTGCTGGGCCAATAAAGAAGAAGAAGAAGAAGAAGAAGAAGAAGAAGAAGAAGAAGAAGAAGAAGAAGAAGAAGAAGAAGAGGAGGAGGAGGAGGAGGAGGA
>JADRCD010234475.1:0-7500 GCA_019843815.1 Montemys delectorum
CCTGAGGAAGATGAGCTGGCTTGCTCCTGCCATCTTGGTGCAGGCCTGCCCAATCCATGACTCGTTTCTCATCTGTACTGGACAGCTTTATCATACTCAGGTGGCTCTCTTAACTTCAACTTTGGAGTTGAATCAAGCTGCAGACTAGGGAGATAGCTCAGAGAGTAAAACATATGCAAACCTGGCATCTCTGAGTTATAAAAAAAAAAGTATTAAAAGTCAGCTGTGGCATCCTCCAGCTGTAACTCATACTCTCACAGTGTTGGGAGACAGAGCTGGGAATCACCCAGAAGCTCAGGTTAGCCAGCCTAGCGTACACAGCCCAGCCTAAACCAGAGATCTTACGTCAACAAAGCGGAAGGTGAGAAACAACTCCTCCAAGTTGTCCTCTGACCTCTACACGGCTTGTGCACACTGTACATGGCATGTACACACTGCACAACACATGCTCACATACTTTTTAAAAACTAAGCTGTACCAAAAGCGAACTAAATTTTTCTGGAGAGAAACACATTAGAGCTCATTGTCACAAGCCTGGTACTGCTCATTGTTTCTTTAATTTGGGAAAAAAAGTGAGTCCCTTTTCTATTTCCCACCCTCCACTGAGCAAAATGTACTTTAAAAATGCATTTTAATCCAAGGTGTTCAGTGTATTCTTTGAAGGTTATCACCCAATAAGAAACACAAATATCCTTGACTCACAGAGAGCCTGAGGTACTGGGAGGAACTGGTCGGGTCTGGAAATGGCTCGAGACCTTTCAGAGCTCAGGGTGAGTCTCCACTTTTTGAGTTTCAGTTTTCCTGAAATCAGCAGCTGTTGCCATGGGATGGCATAGGTGCAGGATGAGGGCCTACCTGTCCCAGCAGCCAGGCATCAGAGGTCAGTGAGTGCGCAGATGAAGCCCCAGGAGTGCCTGGAAAACCCACAGTGGGAATAGCTTGCCTCCCTCCCTCCAGTGGCGCTTGCAAGGTTCAGATGAGCCCGTGTTCACCGCCCCTGCCTGCGTGACAAGGCACAAGGAAAAGCTGCTGGCATTATCTAGCAAGGAACGCTGTCAGGCCCACATCCCCAGCCAAGAGAGGGTTGAATATGTTTGGCCCAGAGAGTGGCAATATTTGGAGGGGTGGCCTTGTTGAAATAGGTGTGGCCTTGGAGTGGATGTGTCACTGAGGATGTGGGCTTTAAGACTCTCATCCTAGCTGCCTGGAAGTCAGCATTCTCCTAGCGGCCTTCAGAACAAGATGTAGAACTCTCAGCTCCTTGTGCGCCATGCCACCATGTTCCTTCCTGCCTTGATGCTAATGGACTGAACCTCTGAACCTGGAAGCCAGCCCCAATTACATGTTGTCCTTGTAAGAGTCGCCTTGGTCATGGTGTCTGTTCACAGCAGTAAAACCCAAACCAAGACATACTTGTTCAGTTGCAAATCAGGGTGGTCCTAGTTGGTTGTTCCCTGGCTAGCATTCTCTGTCAGCAGTTTGGTTGGAGGAGAGATTTGTCTTATCTGGAAAGTCTGAGCTAAGCTTATGAAATGTCCCTGACAGGACCCATCCCACCTTTCTGAGCTTTTAATAATAGATGGCCTTGCTCCACAGAAGAGGCCTGCCCACCAGCAATGTACACGTGTGTCATTCCTCAGGGCCTCTTGTTGGAAACAGGGTCCCCAGAACATCAGTGTTGAGAGACACGGGCCCTGTGAGGGGTGACTGCATTGTGGGCCGTCTTTCTGGTGGATTAATGTTCGGTGGCAAGAGTGGGTTGGTCATCATACAAAAGGTTCCTGGACCCACAGGTTAGCTGGTCCACTCTCACATGGGTACCCCCTGCAAGAAGGCCCTGCAGGTGCGAGCCTTTTAACCGCAGACATGTCTACAGAAGCATCCGATATCTCTAGGCACAGAAGTATGACTCAGCGCAGGAGCATGTAAGTGAGGCCCTGGGTTAGACCACCACCACCACCACCACCACCCCCCAACGAAGCACACATGTAGAACAGCAATTCTCAACCTTCCTAATGCTGGAAACTTCAATGGTGATTTCCCACCCCACCCCCCCAGCATAAAATTATTTTGCTGCTACTTCATAACTGCAACTTGCTGGTATGAGTCATAATGTAAATATCTGTGTTTTCTGATGGTCTTGGGCCACCCCTGTGAAAGGTCGTTTGACCCCCCTAAAAGGGTCATGACCCACAGATTGAGAATCGCTGGCAGATCTTTGCTGTTCATAAGTTGCCCAGTCTCAGGTTTTCTGTTACAGAACAGAGAACAAACTGGGACGAGGTGCCACGAGCTATGTAAGCAGGTCTTACGCATCTTAAATCCTTGGGATTCTCACTGATCCCTAGAATTGAACATTAAACTTGGGGCTGGATGGTTTCCCCACAGAGGCTCTGCCACCACACTTTCCCACTCATGAGCTACCCCTGTGAAGGTTACAGGGGGGAAGACCTGTCTAGAGTTTGGTCTTTTTCTTTCCATGGTAGCAGTATATTTCAATTGTGAACAATCTCATCATACAAAATGTCAAGCGGCCTGTTCGCTGGAGGCGCTGGAGCGTGAACATCTGTTATTGAGGTCGGAGGTGACCATACCTCGTCTCTCCCACCCTGATGTAAGATGCTGCATGGAAGCATAGTTCACACCAGCCGAGGCCCTGGAGAGACATTCTTCCTCCTGTCTCGAGGCCCCCCTCTCTTGTCTGCATGGTTGGAAACTGAGCTCCAGAGAGACTTGACAGTACTGGCAGCCACCACCAAGGCAAGCAGGACACAGGCTCTCGTCACCTGGACCCCCTCCCTGACTCCTGGGAGAGCAACCTGGTGTGCAAACTGCTGGCCCAGCCATGTCTACCTGAAAAGAGAAAATGAGAGGCCCAAGGGGAGGGGCCTAAGGCAGTGTGCTGGGCAGCTGAGTCTGCTCAACAGTAATTGTCTCCCTTACATATGAGAACCTGCCACTCACAACAGGAAGCAAGTTACCTGAGACCCCAAAACTAGTCACTAGGAGGTGGGTATGGGGACGACACCCACCCCTGTGAGCCATGATAGCTTTAGAATTGACAGTAACAAGGGCTGGGGTTAGAAAGGCGCTGGTCTGGACTTTACATTGGCCTACCAGATGGCCCCCCATACCCTCTGGCCAAGCCCCACTTGGCACACTCTGTGCCATGAGTTCTTTGAAACACTCCTCCTTATGGATTTCTGCACCAAGAAAGGGAGCTGAATGCAGAAGGTGGGAGGGAGTGATGCGGAGAAGGCCAGACTCTGAGGAAGAGGCCTAGTCAGAGAACTGAGTGAAGCTGTTGGCTCAGGCAGTGAGGGACACTTCCGGGGAACTGAACACTCGACTCCCTTTACTCCCTCCCAGAGCACACAAGGAGATGGAGTCAAAAACCTAGCATGGGCTGAGTTTCTTTAAATAGCGGTGACATGTTGTGTGCCTCCCATCCCCTCAGCCTGCCCAGTGAATAGCATCCATATGACTAATACTAGATCCTACTTTAAATTGAAAATGAATGGAATCATACTGAATGTTGTGTTGTTTTAACAATGTGGAACCCCATTTGAAGGCACACATGTTGTTCTGTAATCAGGTTTGCGGGCAGATGGAATTTGATATTTCTTTCTCTGGGAACTAGAGAGGCTGAAACCTCCAATCTTTCTTCACCTAGGACTGTTACAGTAGGCGAGGTTCTCAGCCTAGGAAAGTTTGGAATAAATGAAGAAAAATTCCCAGCAGATTCCCACGATACACAGAGACCATCTGTGTATTTGGTGCTTAAAGTGTCCCTCAGAGGCTGGGGAAATGACTCCGTAAGTGCCTGTCACTCAAGCATAAGGATCCAAGTTCAAGCCTCAGAACCTACATTAAAAGGCTAGGAGCAGGGCGGGGGGGGGGGGGGGGGTGGGGAGGGGCATCTATAATACCAGCGTGGGAAGCCAAGGACAGGCAGATGAACCCATGGGGTGGCCAGCACACTCGCCTACCTGGCATGCTGCAGGCCAGAGAGAAACCCTGACAGAATAAGCAAGGTAGTCAGCTTCTGAAGATACTAAAGGTTGCCCTCTGGCTTCCACATGGACCTCACACGTACGTGCATGCACACATAGGTACACCCCCACACTCACAAACACATACCACCAACAAATAAAGTTCATGGCACTTGATGTTTTGCATAGTCATTTGTGGGTGGCAGACATGTGCCTCCTTCACCTGAGGGCGCCAGCTCCCATAAGCAGAAAGAGCAGGCCCATAGATTGAGGAAGGCTTTCACATGTAGACCTGATGGAAGATGGGCAGCCATGTAAGAGACGTAATCAGACTAGAGGTATGATGTTCTGGAAGGAGTCTGGTGGGCCCCAGAAAGACTGTTCATAGATTCTTCTTGGCCTCAGTGTGCTGATCCTCCTTCCTGGCATAGGGTTGCTCCAAAACAAAAGTCATCAAGTGGTGGGAGAGACAGGCCTTAGACTTGCTCTGCAGAAGGGAGGCTGCTGGCACCTATGATCTGCCCTTGGAGGACAACCCTGGTGTCTACAACTTGCTTCTGAGTAGAGAGAGGGCTAGTCAGGGAAGGCCTGCCAGAACACTGTGCTTCGGGTATGGCGTTCTGAGCCCCACCATCCCACAAATCCACTGTGATTCCAGTTTAAAATGCACAATTGAAGTGAAGGCAGATTGGACTTTTACACTGGAAAAAAAAAATCTATAAGATCTTGATATCTGTAAACAATGCCTGGGTGTTAAAGAAAGGACATTTTTGTCATTTAGAATGCTGATATATTGATTTATAAGGCTTAACTACTGAGAAACAGTTTGCTTACCGAAGTCGTAAAGGCCCAGCCGAGCGTCTCAAGTGCTCGAAAACAAAACCACGCGGATAGACGGAAAGGAACCCATTAGTGTGCTTTGAAGCAGGCAAGGAAATGTGTTAACCACATTGAAAATGGGCCTGCTTTTTAACTCATGCTTAAACCCATGCCAAGCCTAAGGAGGTCTGGGAGCACAGCACTGTAGGTTCTGGTGATGTCTGTGCCTCTCAGGCTTTGGGAAGCAACCAGCAAGGCTAGCCACCTCCAGATAAAGCCACATGGCATTATCCTGCTCGGTGAAGGCTCAGACTCTACTCATGTATTTCCAGGACCGACCACAGCAAGAGAACGTACAGAACAGAAGTGCTACCCTCGGTGAAGGAGCCTGGAGACCTCTGTGGGAGGTTATGGTTTCCATGGCCCAAAGACATGTGGCTAGATGCTTTGTATGGCGATGTGAGAGGTGATGGAGTCTCCAAGAGATACAAAACAGGGACAGAAGCGGGCCAAGGGGAGGTGGGGAGAGGGGAACTCCGCGGGGGGGGGGGGGGGGAAGTGTCTTGAAGCCTGGTTTACTAGACCTCAACACCGGAGTGTGCCGTGGCAGGCCACTCAGAGTAGCACAGACCACCGGCCTTTGTAGCAACTGCTCCAGCCTGGCGCTCACCTTGGTTCTCAATTCCATCAGGCACTCTGAGAAAGCTGAGAGGAAGACAGCCAAGAACGAGAAAAAACACCATGTTCTCCTACGGTACTGTGCGACGCTGAAGGGCGGAGGTAGAAGCTAAGCACCGCAAAGGTGGCATGGACCGTGGCCCCTCCCGCCCCGCTCCACAGTTAGCTTGCCTTTAATGTCCTTACCTTAAATGTCAAAACAAGAAAGTTTTCTGCACTTTAAAACTCCAAAGCATCTGATGCTTAAAAGCCCCAGGTCTGCCGGGCGGTGGTGGCGCACGCCTTTAATCCCAGCACTTGGGAGGCAGAGGCAGGCGGATTTCTGAGTTTGAGGCCAGCCTGGTCTACAGAGTGAGTTCCAGGACAGCCAAGGCTACATAGAGAAACTCTGTCTCGGAAAAAAAAAAAAAAAAAAAAAAAAGAAAAGATAAAAGCCCCGGGTCTGTCTCCTGGTTTTGGTTTTCAGTTCTCGTGGGCATCTGAGCCCAAGTATCCCAGCTTCTTCTGCCGCCTTCTGGTTTCTGTGGCACTACTCATGAGCACCCTGCCACCTCCTCCCCTCCTCTTCTCCCTCCTCTCTTCCCTTTTCTATTCTTCCTTTTCCTCCTTCCCCTTCCTCCTCCCCCTCCTCTCCCCTCCTTTCCTCTGCCTCTGTCTCCTCCTCCCCCTCTTCCTGTTCCTCCATTTTTTTTTTCTACCCCGCCTTCCTCATCATCAGAGGTTGCCTTCCTTGCTACCTGGGTGATGCCACCCTGAAATGAGTCGCCCATCTGTCAGTGGCAACTCTGTCCCCTCAGCATGAGTGCCAGTCACCCATTTCCAATTGCACACTTGACATTTCTACTGTAATGTCCCACTGTCACCTCAAAGTCATCTAAAATTAAGCTCTGCTCCCTCCACCCCCACAAGCTCACTGCCCTCCGTGACTCCCATTGCTGCTAATGGCTCTAACTTCCTCTTAGCACCCCGTGCCCAATCCCAAGACATCTCAGCTCTGCTCCCACTTCGCCCTGCCCGAGTGGGTGGCCAGTTCCTGAACTCACATTTCCTCTGGATTCCTTCTGGCTTTTCACTTTAGCTTTTTATTCCATTAGCTCTGTTCCTCCGCGCTGATCAGTCGCCTGTTTCCTCTTACCTTTAATTGGACCTATTCGATCCATCTTCCGGTAAGAGTAGTGAATTCAACTGCTAATATCTTTCACACACAGGCTCACACTCAGTCCTCACTAACCCCCCCCCCCAAGTTCTCCCAGTCTCCTGTCCTGCTCTGTAAGGACAACTCAGTCAACCCCACCCAGGCCTCTTGGGGTCCCAGCTGAGCTCACCTGGACCTCTGCTTCCGCTGACCGGACAGTTGTTCTTCTTTGCCAGTGAAACTCACAGAGTAGGGGACAGGTGTAGGGCATCACTGCTGTCTGGAGCTATGGATCGCCATTATGTCAAACATGGAAATCTCAACTTGGTTCCATATTTCATTTGGTCCCCGAGCTGCAGACAGCAGCCTCCCATCTCTCTTTGGCTTTCATCTTGCAGTTTAGCAATAATCCTTCCATTTCCTGTCCCTTCTGGGCAGGCATGGCCAAAACACCAAGTGTTACTGGACGGGACATAAAGCCAAGTTCAAGGTCATGGGAGAAACCTATGGAGATGGGATGGACTCCTATTTGCTCAACTTGATTCATACCATCAATTTAGAGATGGTAGGTTCAAGTCCTGTTTAATGATTCCTGCTAGCTGACAGGATGGCTACACTTGGGACGTTCCTTTAGTGCAAGCACCCAGAGTCACATTCTCCAGCTGAATATATATGAGTGACACCAACAGCCGCCACACCCTCAGTGCTGCCCAGGACCTCGGGGGGGGGGGGGGGACCATTCAAGCATGGCTTTCTGATGGAGTCGTCATGGCTGTCGATACAGAAACACACTTCACACCTCAAAGGGAATAAGAGAGAGTTATTCTGAAAGTAAATATTCCCCCAAATAACATGTGCTACTCCAGAAGTGGCTAC
>JADRCD010234475.1:11634-76080 GCA_019843815.1 Montemys delectorum
TGTGTGTATGTGTGTGCGTGTATGTGTGTGTGTGCATGTGTGTGTATGTGTGTGTATGTGTGTGTATATGTGTGTGTGTGTATGTGTGTATGCGTGTATGTGTGTGTATGCATGTGTGTGTGCGCGTGTATGTGTGTGTGTGTGTGTGTGTGTGTGTGTTCTACTCTAGTCTTTCAATGCAAACCTTCAATGTGGGGCACAGTCTTTGTTTTCTGAAAAGTTGGTTCTCTCTTTATATTTCCTCCTGCTGTTCTGTCAGGCTCATGAGCCCCAGGTCTTTTGTTGAATTAGCAAGTGCATTGGCCAGACTATGGAAACCACGTGGAAGCAGAAGGTGAAGCCCAGAGGTCACAACATGCTGTGCACAAGAAGCAGGTAGGAGCCCCTCCATGTTCTGGATGATGAGAACACATTGGTACTGCCTGCACTTTGTGAAAAAGCACTTGCATGAACACATTTAAGTCACCCAGTATGTACCTACCACTATTATTTGACTATCCTACGTCCACCTTTGATTTAGATGTAATCTAGGCAGGGATTCATGAGGAATTCAAGAGGTGGTGACTGTGAAGCATGCCAAACCCCCATACATACACTGAGAGACAGGTGAATAATAGTAATAATAATAATAATAATAATAATAATAATAAACAAGCATCACACCATGAATCTCAGAGACAAGACCAACCACCTGACCAGAGGGGCAAAACGAGACTGCAGTGATTGACAGCTTCTGTAGCCCCTCCCAAAATAATTGGCTGGCTAAGGGTAACAGACGGAGCTGGAGAAAATGAACCCACGTCTTCTCAGACTGCCGGCTCGCTGATAAAGTACAGTTTTAAAGTTCAACTCCTGCCTCTGTTGATTGGCTTCCGCAACAGGTAGCAAGGACTGAATTCTGACCCCAAGGCCACATGTCTTGTCTTCTTGGACAAACCCCTGGGGCCGAGGACTCCGACTCTAACCACACATCTGAATCCCCTGGGAAGCTGCATGTTCCCTTAAGGGCAGAGATCACTCACAGCCAAGGTGAGCGATGAGAGCAAGGGGTCCATGGGAGAGAGACAGAGCCTCCGGCAGCAGATACATGCACATGAAGAAAATACACGCAGGGTCACACCCTCTTGTGCACAGTGGTATGAGTCTTGGGCTACACATGTACACAGCACAAGTAGAAACATGGGCACACATGAATTGAGAAGACCAGAAAACATCCCCCCTGGGTGTGTACCTTCAGCCAGAATGCAAATACCTTACGTCTCCACCATGGTTCTCAGCATATGAATATTTATGAGCAAAGAGATGCAGCACAGTGTCAGCTACTGTTTCTTGGGTGATGGCTGCATGCGCACTGATGCAGAGGTTTTTATTGTTCTGTTCTCTTGAAGAATTTGTTGCTACATGTAAAATCAGACCAAGTGCTGTGTGACTAATTAGCCTGAACCTACAAATCACTCAGACTCTGGAATGTAACCTAGAACTGCAGCTATATTAATTTTTTATTTTCTTTTGTAAAAACAGCTTCATTGGGATATCACGTAACTGCCATACAGTTCCGTCACTGACTTGCACAGTCCAGTGGCTTTTAATATATTCCAAGTGTGTGGCCTTCAGCAACCCCATAGCCCTCATAGCCTTTAGCTCTTGTCCGAGTTTGCTTTCTGTTGCCATGGTAAACACCACGACAAAAAGCAACTTGGGGAGGAAAGGGTGTGCTTCATCTCACATTTCCAGGTCACAATCCATCACCAAGAGAAGTCAATGCAAGCACCTAAAGGCGGTAACAAGGAGTAGAAACTATGTCAGGAAAGAAAAACAGGAAAAGGAAGCCATGGATGAGGATGCTTACTGGCTCGCTCATTGAATCATACTCAGCTGACTTTCAAATACAGCCCAGGCCTATCTGCCTACGGATGGTGCCGCTCACAGTGGGCTGGGCCCTCTCAGATCAATCACAAGTCAAGACAACTCACAGATACAGACACAGACCAAGATGACAGAGACAATCCTCAGTTGAGGTTCCCTCTTCCCAGGTGGACTCTGGGTTGTCGGAGTTAACAATAAAAACTAACGTGGAAAGCTAGTGACACACATCTCCCACATCTCCTCTAGCCCTAAGCAGACACAGATACAATTTCTGCCTCTATAGGCTTGACTAGTCTGGACATTTCATTTGGGTGGAATATGTAGCACATGGTCTTTTGTAACTGAGGTTTATACACAATGGAACATGCATCAGTACATAGGGTTAAATAATATCCCCCATCAATCATGAATTTAAAAATAATGCCCTTCAGGCTTGCCTACAGCCCAATATTATGGAGACATTTTATTAATCTAGGTTCCCTCCTTTCAGATGACTTTATCTTGTGTCACGTTGATAACCAGCAGGCACAGAGTTAAACTTCATATCCCCAATGTCATAAGTAAGTGACATGAACCCACTGAGTTTGGACCGGTGTGCCACATTGCTGGCCCTGACTACTTGGTGAGCATGCATCATCATACGTCCTTTGGAAACAGCATAAAGATAAATAATCACTCTGTGTGCCAGAGATGGATGGATGGATCTAGTCAATGCATAATCACTCCATGAATAGAGTCTGATACAAGGGATAGTAGCATTAATTTTGCAAAATATGAGGTCTTAAACCTCCCCTTTCAATAGAGCAAACTTTATAAAAAAGAAAGAAAATTAAAAATTTGCACCTACCAGGGAGGTGGCTAGTAGTCATATACACCATAATTTTGATAGAAAGCATGGGCTCCCGTGAAGTCTGTCTCTGTGGGAAGAGGTTGAATTGATTCATTACTAGATGCTAAGGCATCAGGAGAACACAGAATTGAACTGCCAGGTCCACGCCCACCCATATGCCCTGTTTACGCAGATAACGTACTCACCAGAGTCAGGTCACCATGGAGTCAGGTCATCATGCTTTCTTGCATCAGACACACCTGCATGTAGACCTGGGAATGTGAATTTTAACACTCACTGGGTGATTCACCTTGACAACATGGAGCAAGAAAGCTTTTATAGCCTCTGAATTATTAGGCAAATTCAGTGTACAGAAAGAATGACCATGTTGAAAGACTTTGAGAAAGCAAATACAGGTGTGTTAGGAAGGACTCTCCCCTTCAGATAGTCCTGGAGATGTTTAAGATTGCTATCAGGTTAGAATGATCCTGATCATCTTATTTCTGGGTAATCTGGCTATTCCACTAAAGTGATGCTTGCCCTAATAATATCCATCAGCCTTGAAATACTATTTCCCTGAATACATCATATGCCCATTGAGAGAAACTCTTTGTCTAAGAGGAGCAAAGAGTGTCACTGAGCATCAACCACATTCATCTAGAATTTTCCCCAACAATTTTCACTTGTAGGAAGTGTGGTTTGCTGAAGGGCAATGGCCATATCGATAGCAGAGGCAACTCTGTGTTCAGTAAAGGGCGATTTTCAGCTGCCAGGTTAACATGATGGCTTATTACACATTTCAAAATGATATATATGAAAACTGCAATAACACATGTGATGTTGATAACGTGATGTTAAGGGAATCATTGTGTAGAGACCCTAGTCAAGACTTTGAAATACAGGAACTAGAAATAGAAAGGCCTGGAAAGAAATCCCTATGAGCATTCGTAGTGACTGCCCATGCACAGCACAACTGTTTAAAAGATCTGGCTTTAAAGACTATTCCTAAGAAGGTATAGAGAGAGGTCTGTTTGGCTGAATAGTGCTGGCACACGCTTTTAGTCCCAACACTTGGGAGGCAGAGGCAAGTGGATCTTGGAGTTTGAGACCAGCTTGGTCTACAGAGTGAGTTTCAGGAGAGTCAGGGTTATACACGCAAGCGCACACACACACATAGACACAAACACACACATACAGAGACAGAGACAGAGAGAGACAGAGAGACAGAGAGAGAAGGAAGAGTAGGAGAAGAAGAAGGAGGAGGAAGAGGAGGAGGAAGAGGAGAAGAAGAAGAAGAAGGAGGAAGAGGAGGAGGAGGGATGGAAGAAAGGGAAAAGAAAAAAGAAAGGAAGTAACATCTATTTACTCTAGAGAGAGAAAGCATGGACAGACCAAAGAGAGGATTCCATCCAAGTCCAGCCAACTGGGGCTACTTACAGGGGCATTAGTGACTCTTGGGTGGCTGCACCACTGAAAAGTCCCTTAAGATGAGTTATGGGGCAACTTAGCACAGAGAAGTCCCGCTTGAGGCAATCCTGGGCTCTCCAGAAGGCTTCATGCGTGTCATGGATCCTCTGAGTCTTCCCCTCTTTCCCTCCTTCTATCTCTTCTTTTTCTTCCCCCATGTTCTGTTTTTCCTCCTCCTTTCCTCCTCCCTCTGTGAAGGAATGTTAACAGTCTCCTGATGTCTCCAGCAGGCAATTATAGCCACACTGATTTAAGCTATCAATGGTCAGGGCCAGCTTGAAAGAAATGGCTGCAATATGTATTACCAAATCTTTGCTCCAAATAAAATGTCATGTTACTGCTTTTAGCAACCACTACTGCTTCCCAGTTCAGCTTCTGTAAACATTGCTTTAGTGGCAACCACCTCTCCTACCCGTAGGATAATTCTCCATGTCCAAAAGTCAAGCACACACAAAAGCACTGACATCTCCAAGTTTTGTCTTTCGCGTGTGGCAGAGTCAGCCTCAGAAGGTAAAATGCTGCGGGGGCGGGGTGGAGGGCATTGACAAGATGTTGACAAGCTGAAGGATATGGCCTGGATAAAAATGTAGAACTTGACAGGAAAAAAAAAAAATCAGCAGATGCCTTGAAAACATAGTCCCAAAAATTGGGTGCTGGGCCTTTCCCTTCTGTCAGCTGACTGTGTTGTGTTAGAACAATCAACTCTCCTCTAGTGCCTTCTGTTTATCTATAAGGAGAGGAAATTCAAGAAGGTCCTAAAGGTCTTTCTACCATTCACAAGCCACAGACCTCATTCAAAGAGGTTGACAGTCTTAGAAGTAATTATTCTGTAGAAAGCATCCTCTTTTTAAAGAAGATCTATTCGTTCTATGTGCATCTGTGTGCCTGCTTGTCTGTGTGTGCGCCATGTGCATGCAGTGCCTGCAGGATCCAGAAGAGGGCAGTGAACTGAAGTTACAAGTGGTTGTAAGCTGCCTAATGTGGGTGCTGGGAACTGGACCTGGGTCCCTCTGTAAGAGCAGCAAAAGGCTCTCAAATGCTGAGCCATCACTCCAGCCCCAAAGGCATCCTCATCTGACTGTGAGACTATAAGAGGGGTGGGGGGATGGAGCAGGAGAATGTGTCTTCAATAAACAGTAGGCATACTCACAAGGTGGTGCAAGTGAAGATGTTCTCCACAGTGTTGTTTGTAGAGGCAAAAACACAACAATGGAATCTTCCAACAGAATGGGAGGGATTAAAGAGACTGTGAGATTGCCCCCAAAGCAATGTTCAACAGTCATTATGCATATCTATACCTATTGATGTAGCTATTCATAACATAGGTGGAACATCTATAAAAAATTTACAGTGTCTCTCTCTGAGATGATAGTGAAGTTGCTCTAAGATTTTACTTTTGCTTCATCTGTGATTTTTTTAAAAAAAATAAACACTTCTGTTTCTTGAGCTCTCTCTCCCTCTCTCTCTCTCTCTCTCTCTCTCTCTCTCTCTCTCTCTGTGTGTGTGTGTGTGTGTGTGTGTGTGTGTGTGTGTATGTGTCTGCAAAGTCTAGAAGAGAACATGGAGACACCTGATGTGGATGGGATGGTGGAAACCAAACTTGGGTCCTCTGGAAATTCTCTTAACTGTTCAGCCCTTTATAAATTATAAATTTTAGTTTTCTAAATTATGTTTTATTTGTGAGATTAAAAATACACAAGACACAAATGTAAATAAAAATGCACAAAAATACACTCAGGGAAACAGGATCAATTGGACTTAAACATACATGCAATCATGCACACACATACACACACACACACACACACACACATACACACACACAAAACCTGTGCATGCGCTCACAGAGAGAATCAATCAGATATACTAATATATGTGCTTGCGTGTGTATAAATTCTTGGTGTGCTGACATTTATTTTAAGGAATTGGCTCTTTTGATTGTGTGGATGACAAGCCCAAATCCAGAAAGCAGCCAGCAGTCTGGAAGCTGGCAGAGGTGATTTCATGTTTTCCCCATTTTTTTTTTAATTTTACCTATTTCTAATTTGTGTGTATTAGTGTTTGGCTGCGTGTATGCATATGGTGGTTGCACATGCTCAAGACAGGACAGTAAAGTAAGATAAACAGTGGAAGGCGGCTCAGCACTCCTGGCTATGGGCAGAAGTTTGGGTTAAGTTCAGCTAACCGTCAAGGGGTACAGGGGAGCACCCCGGGACATCTGGTGTTTAGAAGGCTAGCTTGAGATGACTTGGCAGCATCCCTTTACCCCTGGGCATCGGGAGCCGTGGAGTGGCACTGACTGGCCCGGCATCCATGTGGCATACTTTCCCCATGGATCCTTAGGTCATTAACGGTTTCAAATTAAACAGCCGAGTGAACTCACTGCATGAAGAAGCAGCACACTGTGGATCCCAGGTGGCTGCTGGGATGTTCAATGGTAAAAGTGAGGGTGGGCAAGCTGGTACAGAAGATGAGCTGGTAAGTGTGCCAGCGAGGGCAAGCACAGCCTGGTAAAAGCCTGGTGGCTCCATTTGAGAAAAATCACACAGCAAACCCTATCCTTGTCTCTCCAACAGTGACCAGGAGCAGCACATTTTTGTTGTTTTTCCTTTCCCAGTTCTGGCTGATCAGGCATGGAAAGGATGTAGCCCGTGTTTTCAGCGCTCCTCAAACCTGACAGCCACTCCATATTTTCTGTGTTTCAGCCTGTTTCTGCAAGGAGTGTGCATTACTCTCATAATCAAGGGGGGAATCATAATCTAAAAATCTATCAAGAGGGGCTGGAGAGATGGCTCAGTAGTGAAAGTCATTGGCTTCTCTTGCAGAGGACCTGGGATCAATTCCCTCACCAATATGGAAACGTGCAACCATCTATAACTCCAATCCAAAGGGGGGGCCTTCTTGGGCACCACACACGCAAATGATGCACAGACAGACATACATTTAGGCAAAACACTTATATGTATATATAATTAAAAATAAAAACATCTATCAGGAGACCCTTGGTCTCAAGATGATATTTTAAAAAAATTTTAAATTATATGTGTGTGTGCATCTGAGTACAGGTATTTGAAGAGGCCAGAAGAGGGCGTCAAATCCCTTAGATAGTTAGGATTGTGGGTGCTGGAGACCAAATTTGGGTCTTCTGCAAGAGAAGAATGTGCTCTTAACCACTGAGCCATCTCTTCCAGTCTCTCAAGAGAGTAACTTGAGGCCATGTGCTTTCTCCCTCCTGTGCAAAACGGTTTTGAAATAATCTATAAACAGTAAAAATACCAGCAGCTGAGCCAGACACTGGAGAAGGACATTGTAAGTGGTGAGAAGCTCAAGGACTTCTGGGGATGCTGAAGCAGATGGGAGCAGGGAAACAGACTGGCAGGGTTTAAACAGACGTCGTTTCCCAAGGGGTGATATGACACTTTATTAATTATAAGTATGCACACATGGATTGGTAGCCACCCATTAACAGGGATTTATCCTAAAGGACGGAGGGGCAGATGAACAATGATGTATGCTGTGCACTTACTGTGTTCCCACTTGTTTATATGCCCAGGCTTAGTAAGCCTCACCCCTGCCCTTCAGCCTTTTTAACACATATGATCCCTCTACAAGTTGAAACTAACGGAAAGAAGAATTTTATTACTATTTTATGCAAATTGTGTCCCATGTTGGGCCACTTGTATGTTCAAGTGATATTTATTTCTCCCTGGACCCAGCTCATTACTCCAAGGCACTTGACAGAGGGCATCTCTAGAAGGACAGACAGGTCCTTAAAAATATATCACACTTTATGTTAACTTACACATTTCATTTCCTGGCCAGGTTTTCTGTTCTAGTTTCTAATTTCCTTTCTTTTTTTTTTTTTTTTTTACTTCACTATCCATCAGTCTATTTTCTGGTTTTCCAACCTTTTAGTTATCTCTATATATCCTGTGGTGTCATCCTCGCCACCTGTCTTAGTTAGGGTTTTACTGCTGTGAACAGACACCATGACCAAGGCAACTCTTATAAGGACAACATGTAATTGGGGCCGGCTTACAGATTCAGAGGTTCAGTCCATTATCATCAAGGCAGAAACATGGCAGCATCCAGGCAGGCATGGTGCAGGAGGATCTGAGAGTTCTACATCTTCATCTGAAGGCTGCTAGAAGACTGGCTTCCAGGCAGCTAGGACTAGGGTCTTAAAGCCCACCCCCACAGTGACACACCTACTCCAACAGGGCCACACCTTCTAACAGTGCCACTCCCTGGACTGAGCGTGTGCAAACCATCACACCACCCTTCGTTTTTTCAGAGAAGACATACATCTACTTCTCATTTCCCTTGGGACAGGAATTTTCAGCGTTTATTAAAGTTTTCATTATTATTATTATTATCATCATCATCATCATCATCATCATCATCATCATCATCATCATCATTAATTTGTGTGTGAGAAGTGTAAGTGTCAGCGTATGCCATGTCACAGGCATAGAGGTCACAGGACAGCTTTCAGGAAGGAGGGAGTTCTCTCCTTCCACACGTGGGTTTCAGTTAATCCCACACAGGTCATTTGTTTTGGATAGCAAGTATTTTCTCACCCACTAAACAGGCTCACGAAACCCACACAGCATCTCCTGCCCTATCATCTAGGGTTAGAATTTGTTGTTTGCATGTTTCTTTTTTGTGGTTTACCCTTTCATTTTGCTGGAACATAACTTGGAGTAACTTCAGGAAAAAAAAAGGTAAAGGGGTTGGGTTAGAAGCAGAAAGATCTCAACACAAAGGTCAGCTTGACAGTAACAAAGTAACAGGGTGAACAACATACTGTTAAACCGTCTATGTTTAAAAGCCTCATTGAAACAAAACGGTTCCTTAAAGAGAGTGGGGCCCACCAAACTGATAAAAAGGAAACTGAAAGCCTCCCATGACTAGTAACCAAATCAAGAGGAATAAGAAACTTTTCCAGAAGAAACTGTCAGACAGCATCAATTAAAAAAAAAATTCGCCTAGCATTTTAAAAACAGGTAAGTTTGGGCTGGAGAGACGGCTCAGTGGTTAACAGCACTGACAGTTCTTCCAAAGGTCCAGAGTTCAATTTCTAGCAACCACATGGTGGCTCACAACCATCTGTAAAGGGATCTGATGCCCTCTTCTGGTGTGTCTGAAGACAGCTACAGTGGATTCATATAAATAAAACAAAATCTTTTAAAAAATAAATTTTATCTTATTCAAACACCTTGAAAATGGAATTTATATGCTTTTATCTATGATGTAATCTGGTCTAACCTTAACAACAAACCCCAGGGAAGGAACACATGAGGAGCAGAGTCAAAGCCAGTCTTGCTCTTATAAACACTGTGCTAGGAACGTGTGCAGCGCAGCGTACTGATTCTCGCCTGGCCCTGTCACGTGCACGTGGTGGGGAACTGCGCTCTGACCAGTGTGGTGTGAGCACAATCTGCATCCTGAGGCCAGGGATGCTGAGGAGGATGTCTGTGCTTTCAAGGCCCTTTGGGGGGGTGTGGAGCCCAGCGGCTGGTGCTGGTGTCTTCCTCTTGCTCTCCATATATTTTAACACAGGATCTCTCTCTGAACTCAGCACTTACTTATTTTTTTTAAAGTGGTCAGCAAGTCTTATGGGTCCTCCTTGACTCTTCCCACTATCCTCCGACACTGGGGTCATCAGCACTGCCTGGTTTTTCACACAGGTGCTGTGGATCCTAACTCAGTTCCTCGTGCTAGTGCCCTCACCCCAGTCCTCAGATCAAGGCTTTTATGAGCTTTTATTTCCTCTACATTCTTCATCTCTGTCCACTGAATGGAATGGGGAGCTCCAAAGGCTCTGGGGTGCACTCAGTGTGTGTGTGTGTGTGTGTGTGTGTGTGTGTCTGTGTGCGTGTGCATGTGTGTGTATGTGTGTGTGTATATGTATGTGTGTGTGTATGTGTGTATGTGTCTGTGTGTATATATGTATGCATGTGTGTATGTGTGTGTATGTGTGTGTGTGTGTGTGTGTGTGTGTGTGTGTGTGTTGGCAGCGGTGGGGTGTGCCCCAGATCCATAAAACAGAAAGTACCTGATCACCATAAACTAGATTGTTACAGAGCAAAAAACTGAAGATCTAACCGATTGTGTGACACCGTGGAGTAGGGATGTGTCTGTCTCAGCAACTAGCATTCTCCTTAATCCAAAACTGCTAGTTTGAAGTAGAGCCTTCAGTAATAAAAGCAAGAGTATGTGATGGCTATTTGACAGTTGAGGGGCAAACCATGAGAAAACAGATATTGTAAGCCAAGCCAACCTTTGACAAGTCATTTGGTAAAACTGTCACTTGCAGTAACTTGGAAGGTAAGGCTGTGTGCCCATTCCAGTCTGGAAAAATGTTGCATGAGCCAGAGTGTCGATTCCTATTTGTTGCCTTTGGCAGGTGTTGCAGAGAATTAAACCCAAGACAGAAACGCCGGGCTCAAGCACAGACACAGAGAGATAAAGCACGAAGATGAGGGGTGAGGGTTCACACGATTCACCAGCACATCTTAATTACTCCGGGTAGATTCTCACACATCTTGCTTGCCAGGCAGCTCTCAGTAAATTAAAGCAGAAGCTTTGAGGGTGAGGGTGATGGAGAAGGCAAGCTGGAAAATTGTGCTCGCAATCATAAGACCCCATTCACAGATGACCAAATACCAGCACTGTGGCTCCAGGAGTTAAGACGCACACTTAGGGAAATATGAGCACCAGACTTCAGAGACCTGGCTCAAAAGTATACCCTTGACTATTTGATAGTGGCCATCATTGTTTTTGTTAATATGACAACGTTTTGGAATTGAATTGCCACTAGAAAAAATAGTATGGGCTTAACCTTTCTTGGTTTTTTTTTTTTATAAGAAAACTTTTTTTTAAAGATTTATTTATTTATTTTATGTATGTGAATACACCATTGCTTTCTTCAGACACACCAGAAGAGGCATCAGATCCTGTTACAGATGGTTGTGAGCCACCATGTGGTTGCTGAGATTTGGACTCAGGACCTCTGGAAGAGCAGTCAGTGCTCTTAACCGCTGAGCCATCTCTCCAGCCCCTTTTTTGTTTTTATGCACATGTGTGTGGCCCTGTGAGTTTATGCATACAACATTCATGGAGACAAGAAGAGATACACAAACTCATATACACACAGACAGGCACACACATAAATAAATAATGTAATGAAAAATGAGACAGGGTCTGACTATGTAGCTCTGGTTGGCCTGGAACTCTAAATGTAGACCAGGCTGGCCTTCAACTAAAAGACTTGCCTGCCTCTGCCTCCTAAGTGCTATGATTAAAGGCATGCATCACCATACTGGACTAAAATTTTTAATATGAAAAAGAAATAATATAAATTTCAGAAATCATATACTACCATATCTGTGACAAGTTTTTTTTTAAGGTTTATTTTTATGTATGTCTGATTATAACTTGGAGCTGGAGTTATAGGTGGGTTGTGAGCCATCTGACACAACTCTGGGAGTCAAATCTAGGTCCTAGTTCATGTTCCTAACCACTGAACAATCTCTTCTGCCCATCAACCTTATTGTTAAAAGTATCAATGAACCACACTGCTGGATACAGCAGATGAATAATGTAGCAATGTGAAAATTAAAGGGGACAGTGTACCCATTCTGTGTGCTGAGATCTTACTATTCCTGCACCAGCACGTCATGTTTGCCAGATCTCTGCTCTAACTTTTCAACTGTAAAACTCAGACTAGTAAACCAAGGGTGTTGGTTCAGCACTGTAGCCCTAACTATTCAGGAGGCTTGAGAAGAAAGAGTGCTGGAGTCCAGGAATACAAGCACAGTGTGTGCAGTATGGTAAGACTCTATGGGCCGGAGAGATGGCCCAGCAGGAAAGAGCACCCGAGGCTTGGTCCCAGCACCCAAGTGTGAGTGCCACCCAGGTGTGTCTGTGAGTGCCTATAACCCCAGAACTAGTGGGGATGGAAACTAAAGGCTCACTGAAGCTTGCTGGCCATGAGACTGGAGGGGAAAAGGTGAGGTCCAGGTTCAATGAGGTCCAAGTTTAGTCTCCAGAGAGTAAGGCAGAGAGCTATAGACGACACTAGGCTTACTCTACAGGCATGCTCCAAAGAAACTCTGCCTCAAAACAAACAAAATACAAACAAACCAACACCAGCCACAAAAACTAACTAACTTGTGGTCTGGCTGCAGCTCCAGTGCAGACAGCTCTGAAGTCCTGCTAGGGGCCCTCTCTGCAACAGTTAAGCCACAGGACCCTGTTCACCTTCTGGTGCAGGAGGCAGGAACACTGTGCCCCTTCATTGAGAGGTAGACCCTTAGTACCATTCAACTCTGCATTCTTAAACCTGTTACCCAGAGATCAAGATATTTTGAGCATTTAATATCATTTTATGAATAGTTTTGAAAGCCCACATTAGACATTTGATGATCAGGGGAAGATGATCTTTTTTGAGGCTCCGGGTTTGATCCCGAGTACTGCAACAAATAAATTTTTAAAAGGAACAAGCAAATAAATGGTTTTCTGATGAACTCAGAACCCTGAAATTACAGCGCCTTCACCAGTGAAAAATGAGTCATAGGGGTGACCGTTGGGTTGATTAGGAAGGCTATTTATATTTTTCACTAAATATTTTATTTTTCAATGATTTTTGGATTTACAAAGATTTTAAATAAAGAGTTTGCGGAGCCCTTTTATATGCTCTGCCTACCCTCCCCCAATGGTAACGCTGTACAACACACTATGGCACATTTATCAAAAGCAAGAAATCAACACTGGTATAATACAGTTAATTAAACTGTAGAGCCTCTGTGGATTGTGCTAATTTCTCCATCAACTTTGCTTTACAGTCTAGGGCTGTGTTTTGAAATCACTCACCATCTCTCACTGGTTTCCTCCCATGGAGGACAATTATTCAACCTGTTCTTATATTCATGACCTCAAGAGTTCTGAAGAACAGTAAGGGATCTGTCCTGGAGAGCATCCTTTAAGTCATGTTCAGCTAGTTATGTTCAGCTGATGTTCTTTGGTCAGTAGACTGGGGTGAGTTTTACGAGGGAGCAAGATGTGCTCCTCTGGTCATCTCCCATCAAGAGATTTGCCATACTGGCATGATTATTCCCTGATGAGGTCAACCTGAACCTTGGGGAAGCCTGTGTCTGCCAGCTTTGTCCACTGTAAAGTTATTGCTCCCCAACCCCTGTTTATATTTTGAGTTTAGAAACATGTCACTCAGACAAGAGAGAGGGGCTGCAGAGGTGACTCAGCACTTAAGGGGACTTGCTGCTCCTGCAGAGGACCAGGTTCAGTAGTCAGCACCCACAGGAGCAGCTCATATCTCCAGCTTTTATTGTCTATAACTTGATTGTTGAAAGAGATGTGTTGATCCAGGTCAGAGCTGTGGGAGTGGGCTCCATGTCATTCCTAAGAAAGATTTAAAGGTGCAGGCTAACAAAGTCTCTTTCTGAGATTGTTTTCCTTACTGTTCTATTGCTGTGAAGCGATACCATGACCAAGGCAACTCCAATTTTTAAAAAATAGCATTTAACTGTGGGCTTGCTTGCTGTTTCAGAAGGTCAGTACATGATCATTACAGCATGGTGGCAGGAAGGTATGGAGCTAGAGAAGTAGCTGAGAGCTTTAAATCCTGATCTGCAAGCAACAGAAAGGGGGGATGGAGAGAGAGAGAGAGAGAGAGAGAGAGAGAGAGAGAGAGAGAGAGAGAGAGAGAGAATGTCTGTGATGCCTAACATGGTCTTTTGAAACCTCTAGCCCACACCCAGTGACACACCTGATCCAACAAGGCCACACCCCCTAGTCCTTCTCAAACAGTTCCACTAACTTGGGGCCAAGCATTAAAACATATGAGCTTATGAGGGCATTCTCATTAAAACCACCATAGGTATGGAACCATGATGAACATGAATTTGAGAACATCAATAGAGTTACCTATAAAACCTAGATCATACACACAAGCTTAGTACATAGATCCATGGTGCCATGGGTACCCACTGCCTCAGCCAGCTCCCATCACAATGAAACATCTCCTACAGTCACTAAACTGAAAGTTCTGTTTGTTTGACAACTTGCTGAAATTGTTATTAGGGAGAAAAAAACCAAAGTAATTAAATATTTTTCCTCTTAGGAGTCTCACAAAGGAACATATCCATAGCAGATGTCTTTCTGCTTGTTGGTTCCAAGGCAAAAACTGTCTGTGTCAGTGCGGTTTTGAACAGCAATAGCCTTACAGTGACTGCTTTAGTATATAATGGCATTTATTATGTGTCAGATCCAGGATCTGGATGATTGTTTAACCCTAGCACCATAGGGGTTGTCATCAAAGTGGAAGACAAAATGTCAAGGTTTAACTGCTACTTCTGATTAAAGTACATCTTGGGGTCATCAGCTCAGTGTCCACAGGGAACTTGTATTTCAACATCAAATTTGAGAATAGCTACTTGGGTTAAAAGGATTCATGAGTTGTCTATGGGACATCTCACCCAAAGCCGTGAACTACTGTCTCTTTGGGGAAGCAGTGTGCAAAGAAAGTTAACCTGAGATGGTCAGTGCAGGACACCTTGTAAATCCCTGGACATCAAGCCTTGAATGGGAATGGAAGCTAACAGCATATGGATTAGAACAGGTTGTTTCTCACCCAGTTAGCTGCAGGTCACTTGGGATATTAATCAGAAGTGATTATAATCAATATTACTGTACCCAATATTACAGAAACCACTCAGTGACTCTAGCCACTTGTAAAGCTTCCCCAAATAGTACCTTTGGCCACTAAAATGTTATGTGCAATTGAGTTAATGCAGTCCAGAGGACAAGAGGACAATTCATGGGTGTTGGTTCATACCTTCCATTATGTGTTCCGAGGATCGAACTTAGGTCATCAGGCTTGGCAACAAACACCCTCCAGTCATCTTGCCAGCCCCAGAATTTATAGCTTTATATTTTACTTTTATACTTAATTTATATTTATATAAATATATATTTCAAACATTAATTTATATCTATATGAATATATTTATAGCATAAATGTATACTTACGTAGTTTATATACATAAATGTCTTTTATACATTGTATTTATTTTATTATATCTATGCCTACATATTTTATTATATTTGTATTTTAATATATTTTCATTATATATAAATGTATAAATACTTTTAGTTAAGATAGTTACAGTATCCTTACTTCATTTAGGCATGCACTCAGTGTATGGACGTTTTACAGCTGAACATTACCTATCCTTTTGGGAGCTCCAGTTGACTGCTCAGAGTCCCTAGCTTCATCTACCTACATGTAGGCAGACAGTATGAGCACAGTTCCCAGTAAAATCCTTCCCCTCATGAGGAAAACCACTTTCAAGCTTTGCGACAACCTCTCTGTATTAGTGATTTTTGTCAAAGCTGTGACAAACACACGACAGAAGCGAGACAGAGAAATTTATTTCAGTTGAGGATTTTGGAGGAAACAGTTCATCATGGTGGGGCCACAAGTTGGAGCAGCTCCAGGTCAGCAGTGTGAGGTGGCCTCTGTTTACATCCTGGAAGATCAGGAACGGAGGAACAGGAAGAGACAGGACTGGAAGCAAAGTGGACATAAAACTTCACCATCCAGCCCTAGTGGCCTAAGTGGGTCCAGATGTTCACAGCTTTCTGTGACTCTGCTTCTCCTGTCGCCGTGACCTCCCCAACAACTATGAACCCAAGTTGCTTTTGTCAGGGTGTTTCATCACAGCAACCAAAGTAAGGAATATCTCAAAACAATGCCACTTGGTCAAAATCCACGGTTCAAACACAGCAGCCAGCGAGGGACGCTTCACCTGCAAATAAATGGTAACGCTTCCCAAGGCAATCCTAGCTAAGATTACTGCGCATGTGCTGTGGTGCAGTGATGAGTGACGCAGCAAGGCCTTCTGGGAGAAGGAAGAAATGTCTGTAAGGGGAGGTAGATTGGCATGGTAGCACTAGCGTGCTATCCCAGCTCTTGGGAGGGCTGATGCAGGAAATTGCAAGTTTGAGACCTTGGGGAGTGAAAAGGGGGGTAGAATTGGAGTAAATGCCGCCAAAGGAATTCCCCTCCGAAGCCTTAAAAAGCTGATAAAGTGGAATTGTCAAATTGTTCATCTAAGAGCTGTGGTGATCACAAACTGTGCTGGCACGACTTTGTAGCAGGCCCTCAGTGGTATTGAGGCACACAATACCAGCGGCCAGCTTGCCTCACCAGATTTAGCTTCAGGCACAGGAAACTTGGCTACAGTTGTCCTCACTGAGGACCTTTGACCTGCATCTGTCACTACACAAGCTCACTACTAGGGAAGATTTCACGAGTCTGGGTGTATTGTTTGCAATCTAACATTCCACTTCGTTAAAACAGTTAAGAAATAAAGCCAATTAATCACAATAGCTAGTGTTTATCACATTTTAATATTTTATTCTATTACAGCACAGAATGTGGTCGCTTAGGTACTAGAGTGGGTTTACATTTCAACACACACACACACACACACACACACACAGGAGGGGGAGAGTTACTATATGGCAAAAGCTGAACTGTGCAGGCTGAATTACTCATTTATGGTTTAGACTGTGGAGCAGGAGGTCTAAATCAGACCCAGATAAGCCCACCGCAAGCGGATTCATAAATGAAGCACTTATAGAATTTTTAAAATGTATTCTCCAAAACTCAATCATGTTACACACAATTGTAAGTAGGTAGGAAGTATATGCATGTTTAAAGGAGGTGCTTGGCATTTTTATATGGCCATACTGGAGGCAAGCATAATAATGCCTGTTTACTGCCATTTATAAGAGCCAAAAACTTAAACATTCAGTATAATGTCAGGCCTCTTCTTATCCGTAAACTCATTTAATGATGGCAGTGGGAGCTGAGGATATTGTTCAGTGGGCAGAGGAGTGTTTACCCAGCCTACACAAAGTTCTATCCCAGAAGTGCATAAAGCAGGCATGATGGAGCATGCCTGTAATTCCAGCATTTCAGAGCTGGGGGTAGGAGGATCAGCAATTCAAGGCCATTCTTGACTACCTGGGGAATCTGAGGCTACCATAGGCTACACGAGAGCCTATCTCAAACAAAACAAAACAACACACACACACACACAATCACATGATGATGCTGACTGGCTTCGGCTTCCACTTGGATAGAATGGGGGATTGTTAGCACTTTAAGCAGCTTGGGCATTCAGCAAACCTCGAGATCCACGGCACCAAAGCACCCAAGAAGACAGTGATAACTGAAGGCAGCTGAGATTTTTTTACCTCTAAATAGGAGTGACACTCCAGAGCAGTTATAGACTGAAGAAAGGACCTAAATGCCTAGTTACCCTAGGAGCCACAGGATTTATGGGGAGCCAGTCTGAGCTTCTCTCTTCTATAGCACTACAAAGATTCATGCCTGGCTGCAGAGACCGGGAAACCCAGGCAGAATGGAACCCAGCATGGTGAACGAATTTCTGGAGAGGAAAGAGCCACTGGAGTGCTGGTCCTCCTGGGTTGTCTTTAAAGTTGTTGAAATAGAGCGGTTCTCTTTCTCAGAGGACTTGTGTGTGTGTTTGGACAACTTCTCCCACCAAATAAAGCCAAGATAAATGAATTTGACCCTGACATGACCTTCTGTGTCTCTGCCTTGGTGAAGACAATAAACCTGCCCAAGATGAGGGACACTGTGTGTGTAGCATGCCGGGCCGACAAGGGTGGGGTAGAGCAATATTAGGTTTGAGTAATATCCCTGCTGACCTTTTCAGAGTTTGCTTTTCAGGCAAAGAAATCCCCAGCTGGCACTGAAAGGGGGCTCTGGAGAAACTACAGAAGAAAGTTCTTTTTGCAGTTGAAGTTTAGAAAACCTGAGTCAAATTCTGATTCCAGGATTTATTCTTTGTGATAAGACTATAAGAAAAAAAACTAGACAAGGTCTAGTAAGATGACCTAGTTAGTAAAGTGCTGTCGTGCACAGCAAACACTAAGATCTGAGTCTAGGAGTGATAGCACACACTGCTAATCCTAGCACTGAGACAGGAGAAATGTCTGGATCCCTAGGACCTGTTGGCTGGACAGCCTAGACTGTCAATGAACTCCGGGCCAATGAGATACCTTGTCTCAAAAACAAACAAACAAACAAACAAAACAAAAAACAAGTGGATAGATCCTGAGCAATGACCTCTGGTCTTCCCCTGCATTATGTACACGTGAGCCTCTGGACACATGTGCACACAACACACACACAAATATGAACCACATGCACTGGCTGTATAGGCAGAGAGAGGCTGTGAGAAATGGAAGCCAGGGTAGCTGGACTGTTTGCAGGAATTGGTACAGGGCATGATGGGAAACAGGGATCTCCAGGCTCAAGTTCAACTGAACACTTAAAGGCATGGGGCCAGACAATTCTACTATGACATCCCACCCCTTGTCACCTTTGACACAAAACCCCATCACTTTAAGCTATATCCTTTCCCTTTCTTGTTTCTAAGATCACAGCATAAAAGACTGTCTAACTTTTAAGAGTCCTACAGTCTTTAAGTTTTTCAACACAACAGTCCAAGATCTCTTTAAAAACCCAAACTGTAGGCTCCTATAAAGCCAAAAGCAAGTTAGTTGTATGCCTTCTTATTCCAAAAGGGAAGAACCAGGGTACAGCTGCATTCAGATCACAGCAAAAGCAACATCCAGCTGTGCATATCAAAGCATTTGGCATCTGAAACTCACGTCTGATCTTCCAGGCTCCAAAGGCCTTACCATGCCACGTCTTTGGCTATGCCATCTACTGCACGCACAGCTTACCGCATAGGCTCAGGCCAGCTCCACCCACATCTACTACTGTCCGCGACTGTCAAACCATTCTCTTGGCAGCTCTAACATGCAGGGCTCCTCACTGCTCCTGAGGCTCCACCTTCACCAACGTCCTCCCCTGGCTCTCTGGAGACTCTGATCCTGCCACATGACACCAGACCTCAGAGTCTCTCCACGACCCCTCCAATTCTGAGGTCAATAACTGAGGCTGCACCTTCACCGATGGCCTCACCCGGCCTCTCTTCTGGGACTCCAACACTTCTTCCGCACAGTGCCAAGCTCTACTGCTCTCCATGATCCCTTTGTGCCTTCAAAACTGGTACCATATGGGGGAATCTTTACATAGCAAGTTCAGCTGTAAACTTGAGGTGCAGTCTTGGCCCCCGACGTCTGCTGACCCAAAGTAAATACTTCTCAAAGATTAGCCTCAGTGGTACTGTTTTCTTATTAACAACAACTGTTCTTCAGCCCCAGCTAACTGACATCCGTTGTCATACTTCCACAGCCTTTTAATAGAAAACTCACACTGTCCCAGTAGAGCCTTTGCTTCCCTCCGAAACCTTCAAGACAGGCCTCGACAACCTGCATTGCTTTCAGTATTATTATCTCTGAGAAATCACCAAGCATCCTTTTGTGCTCTCAGCACTCAGCAGATTTTCCAGCCCAAAGTTCCAAAAATCCTTCTAACAAGTAACACAGTCAGGCCTGTCACACAAGCTCGCACTCTCTGGTACCAAGCTATGTTCCACTTTCTCTTCTCTGTTGCTGTGATAAACACTGACCAAGACCCTCTCGGGGAGAAAAAGTTTTATTTCAGTTTATAGGTTACAGCCTATCATCAAGAGACGCCAAGGCAGAAACTCAAGGAAAGAACCTAGAAGCAGGAAATGAAGCAGACCACTCAGAGAGGCTACTCACTGCCTTGCTCACTCTGGCTTACCCAGTTACCTTAAAAAAAATTTTTTTTTAAGATTTATTTTATTTTATTTTATGTGTATGAGTACACTGTAGCTGTACAGATGACCGTTAGCCATCATGTGTGTGGCTTCTGGGAATTGAACTCCGGCTCCGCTTGATCCAGCGTAATTCACTGTAGCTGTCTTCAGACACGCCAGAAGAGGACGTCCGATCTCATTGCGGGTGGTTGTGAGCCACCATGTGGTTGCTGGGATCCGAACTCAGGACCTTCGGAAGAGCAGTAGGTGCTCTTACCCACTGAGCCATCTTGCCAGCCCCCCAGTTACCTTTCTTATACAGCCCAGGCCCACCTGCCTAGAGAAGGTACCACTTACAGTGGTCTGGACCTTCCTACATCAGTTAGCAGTAAAGACGATATCCCACAGGTATGCCCACAGGCCAGTCTGATGGAAGCAGTTCCCCAACTGAGACTCCTTCTTCTCAGCTGTGTCTAGGTTTGAGAATGCTGTCCATCTGTGCTGAAATTTAGAATCAGCACAAGGGAAAGGTGAGGAGTAGAGAGGGGACCCTCAACTAACTTCGAATCCCAAAGGGCTAGGGAGACACTGAATAATGTGAGCCTTAAAAAACAAAAAGTAAAAACAAAGCAACAACAACCAAAAACTTGACTGGTGCTTACTATTAGGTAAATGAAGTTTGAGACAGATAGTACAAGGTGACAACTAGGGGTTTCTCTTTGCATATTGGGATGTTAGAAGTCATCCCCATTAGAAAATATTTAGAATCAATGAGACTCCTAGGCCGACAGCGATGACCAGAGTTCAAGCACATACAAAGCCCTGCGAAGATTTCTTCTGCATTTTCCCAGAAACTGCCTAACATCCATCTACGAAGCTAAAGAGAAACATCTACAAGTTACTAGCCGGTATCTGCTGTCATCCTCCGTGCTAGTCCAGAGTGTCCCTGCCCAGGCATGTTTACATCAACTCTCTGGAACTGTGTGACTGTCCTTTTTTAGAAACAGACTTTGCAGCTGTGATTAAGATGTGAGAGGAGGACTATCCAGGTGGGCCCTGAATCCAAGGGCAAGTGTCCTTGCAAGACAGAGGCAGAGGGGGGTGTGAGACAGAAAGGAAGAAGGCAGACAGAGGAGTTGAGGCAAGGATGAAGTGGTTCACCAAGGCCTAGGCTGTAGTACAGCCACCACAAGCCAGGAAAGGCTGGGACAGGATGGAGAGCCCTGCTAAATTTCAGATTCCTAGTTTCTAGAAAAAAAATATACATTTATACACACACACACACACACACCCACACACACACATACACTAAAGCTGAGTGGTTTTAAAACGTTAAGTTTGCAATATTTCGATGTAGCAGACACAGGACACTTACCCATCCTCCTGCCTTCAGCAGGAAAGATGATTATCTAGTTGGGAGTAGCAATGCACATCTTTAATCCAGCACTTAGGAGGCAGAGGCAGGTGAGCTGAAGGCTAGCTCATATTGCGTTCTAGGCCAGGCAGGGCTATTTAGTAAGATGTCATCTGAAAAAATAAATACATAAAAATGTTTAAGTTAAAAGGATGCTTATTTATAGGACGCACAGCCTCATCTGCCTCAACTGGCCAAGGACACAGTGGGACCAGCAGGACCCAAGAATAAAGAGAGGCCACATCTCCCACATAAACCTTGCTCCTGGCTGATATGAGGGAGTATTGATCCATCCGTGGGTGTGAACTACCCTGGAGAACGGGAGTGCATGGATTTTTACATCTCAAACCTATTTCACCCGGAGCTCTGCTCAAGGTCAAACAACTTGAAACCCCACAAACAGCCTTGGATTCAAAGAATTGATCTTACTAGCCCTGTAACAATAAAAATAAAACGAAAACTGTTTCTTGTCCCATGAAATTGCACCTAGTTCTCACCAGACTGGGCAAATCAGACCTTTCTCCACGCCTGATCTGCTGTAAAAGTGTTGATATCCTGGAAGGTGGAGCTCAGAATAGGAAGGGAACACTTAGAGAGTCAAGGAGACATTGTCCTCTCCCTGGGAGGGAGAGATTTTGATTCACAATCTAGCATTCTGACAGTCACATTGTGTGCGGAGCCTGTTGTCCTGTCTCCTCTGGGAGCATGCAGGAAGTTTCAGCCTTATCTGTGGATGCTCAGGCTCCTCTCGGGGGGTTGTAGGAGCATCTCGTCTCCTGGGTGTTTGGGGGACAAGTTGAGGTGAGAGTAAGGAAATGAATGAAGAATGGATTTTAAAAGCCTTAGAGAAATCTCCCAAGTGGTGGGCAAATTACCTACTGCAAAAGCTGGAAGATGAGTAAATAGAAGCATATAACTATGTTATTCACCCCATAAACAGTCCTGAGGGTCAAGGGTTACTGTCCCCATTTATGGATGGGTCACATGGGTTTCTAAGAGGTCATATAACTTGAAATCACAATAAAACATGAAATGTAGATTAGAACCCAAACTTGTCTGCCTCCTAGAGGACTGCACCCTTCCCCAAAGTCACAAGGACATAGAGATAGAAAGGGTGTGGATCCCTTGGGAAGGGAGAAGAAGTAAGTCAGGAGATGGGGAGTATTGTGGTTGGACATCATTTGGTTACCTAATTTGAGCATCCCACAAGGGTCCATTGGAATAGGTTTGGTCCACAAGGTGGTATCATTAGGAGATAAAAGAAAATTACCACAATTGGTAAGCAGGTCTTTGAATGACTTTAGAACCACTAATGGAAAATGAATCCATAGTCTATAGCCTTCTAACAAGGAACTCTCCAGGCCCAAATGTTCTGTAGAGAAAAAAATGTCTAAAATATGTTTTATAAATTTACCAACTTTCTACAAATCCTTCCAATAAATAGAAATTTATTTTCTTACATTGTTTTTATATGTTGTTATTTCTAATTAAGATAGTACAAAAGAAGAAAATGACAAACCAGTATCCATATTGTTCAATTGTAGGTTCAAAAATTTCTACCACAGTATTCCCAAATGGAGCCTGGTATGATGTAATTCCAGCACTTGGAAGACTAAGACCATGTGTTTGAAATTAGCAGAGGCTACACAGTTAGCTCAAGGCTAGCCTGGACTACCCAGCAGAATCCTGCCCCTCCCCTCCCCCCAAAAAAATAAAGAAAAGAAGGAAGGAAAAGGAAAAAAAAGAAGAAATAGAATTTATCAATATAAAAGAAAATTAGACACTGTGACATTGTTGTTTATTTCAGGGCTGATGTGAGACTGGCACAGTATTCAAAACCAAGTCAATATAAGTCATCTTAATTAACAGACTGATGAAGAAAATCTATGAGGTCAAGTCCATTTAGAAAGGGCATTTGGCAAAGTGCAGTACCTACTCACAACTTTGGAAGTACTCAGAAAAACAGGAATGGGGGAGTTTCCTTATTTACATAAAGATCTACAGGAGAGGCCCTCGCCGCAGCAAACATCATCCTCAAGGATAAAAGCATCCCTTTAAACTTAATGGTCAATGTTGCTACCGCAGGATCCGGAGAAGGGCCACAGTGCCTACCCTCCCCAGTCTTACCCAGAACAGTTCTAGAAACTCTTGCCAAGGCATTGAGGTAAGAAAAGGAAATAAGTCACACAGGTCAGAAAGGAAGAGGAGAAACCAGATGGCGTGACGTCTACACTGTAGACCACAAAGGATATGTTTAAAGGAAGAAACGGAGAAGTGAGTTTGGTCAGGTCATAGTCACACCGTGAACATATAAAGATAGATTACACCTTTACACAACGGAAATACACACATTAAGATTAAAGACGCACCATCACTCAAAAGTGAAATGCTGAGCTGGAGTAACGGCTCAGTGGTCAAGAGTGCTCTTTCAGAGTTCTTGAGTCTAGCTCTCAGTAGGTGTGTGGCATAGGCTTGTGCAGCTATGCATACACACACGCATGCACACGCACAAACTCACAAACATACAAACACAGAGAGAGACACATAAAAATAAATCTTTAAAAAAATGAAAGATTATATATATTCCAATAAAATGTATAAAAGAAGGTGCTAAAGTCTTCTGAATGCTGAGGAAAGATGATACAAACAGAATGAGATGTTCCAACACCGAGGGTAGCAATAAAATGTCAGTTCTCCCTAAACTGATGTAATTGCCACAAAAATTCCATAAAGCCATCTCACAGACAGACACCAATGGCATTATAAAATCCACATGGAAAAGCCAAGAAACAACAGTGGGTGAAGCCATTTTGGATAGAGTAAACTGGGAAGGGGTCAGACTGTTCTGTAGTTACCAACCAATGCTATTGCAGTACTTGGTGAAGGGGTAGACACATGAATGAATGCACACACAGCATACCCAACTTAGAAACAAGCACAGCCCGGTGGATCACACTGCAGCATTAGGTGGGGCTGAAGCAGGACAATGGCTGTACAAGTGAGGCCAGCCTGGCTAATGGAGTCTGTCTCAAAATTAAAAATCATCCAGCCCACCAGAAACCAGAAACAAACTCATATAAATGTGCACAGTTGGCTTTCAACAAAACTGAGTGGAATCTCATTCATGATGGACATGGACAGCGCCTTCAGCATATGGGGCTGCAGCTATTGATATCTTCAAGTTTAAAAACTGAGCTCTGGCCTCAGCCTCATAGCTTATAATACAAAAAATATAAAATTTCCACTGGATCACAAACTTCAGTGTGTGGCAAAAAGCATAAAACTCTTCAAAAACCTGGGAGACTGTTCAGGCTCCAGACAATGAAGTCTTAGATGACACTGGAACTCAGAAAAGAAAAAATGATAAGTTGTATGTGACTGAAGTTAAAAGTATTTCCTTTACCAAAGACTCAATTGAAAGGATAGATAGAAGGTAGAAGAAATGTCTGTAAGGAAACAACTGTCATAAGACTGATGTAAAACATACAATTAATAGTGAACTCAAAAGGAGACGATACTCAAATGGTCCAATAATTCATAAGAAAAAGATACTTCATATACATATATACCTATGTATATACATATACACATGTATAATATATATGCACATACATGCACACATATACATATTTATGCTAATATATAGTTTATGTGTGTTTTATACATTAATGTACATATTTATATACATATATTGTTCATATTTGTATGCATACACTTTATGCATATGTGTACATATTTACACAATACACGTCATATCCATGCATTTGCCATATATAGAAATTGAAAAGATAATCAAAATTGTAAGCTACTAGGAAAATGCTAAATAAAACCACCATGAGATTATCATTTTGTACTTATTAAAATGACCAAAATTTTTCAATGTTATAGGGCTGGAGAGATGGCTCAGTGGATAAAAGTACTTGATGCCAGCTTTGGCTTCCAGCATCCACATGACAGCTCACAACCATCTGTGACTCCATATCTAGGGGATCTAACAGCCTCTTCTGACCTCTGCAGGCACTGCACACATGTGGTGCGTAGACTTATGTGCAGGCAAATACCACACACATAAAATAAATAACTTCTTTAAAATAGTTACAATAAGTTTGATGATCTGAGCACAAAATGTCCCCCACAATTTCATGTGTTGAAGGTGTGGCCCCCATCCTGTGGTGCCATTTGGGAAGGTGATAGGTGTCTCTTCCATCCCCTGTCCCCACCCCTCTACTCCGTCCTTCCTTGTCCTTCCTAGTTGCCATGAGTTGAGCCCACCACATGCTTCCAGGCCAGGATAGTTCCAACTCAGACCCACAGCACTGGACTCAGACGACCTTGGATAGAAACCAGGAACCCAAATACATCATTTATCTCAGGGGTTTATCTCAGCCATAAAACCAAACCAGCACACCACATGCTGGCAGCAGTGCACAGAAGCTGGATCGTGTGGACGTCGCTGTTGTGAGTAGAGACCAGCATAGCTACTCTAGAAGACAATTTGGCAGTTTCTTAAAGCACTAAATACTTGGGCTGGAGAGATGGCCCAGCAATTAGGAGCACTGACTACTTTTTCAGAGGACCCAAGTTCAGTTCCCAGCATGCATGTGACAGCTCACAATTGCCTGTAACTCCAAGATTTGACATCCTCACACAAACATACAGGCAAAACACCAAGGCACATAAAATTTTTAAAAATTAAAAAGCAGTAAACACTCAATCCCTATACAGCAACTTCACTACTGGGCAGTTATCTGAGGGAAATTAAAGCATGCATTCCTACAAAACTCGGCATAGGAGTCTTTGTAACTGCTTTATTTGTAAGAGCATAAACCTTTAAACATCCCGATATCTTTCAGCATGTAAATGGTTAGACATGCTGTGGTACATCCATACATAGTAGTTCTACTCAGCAAGTTTGATAACTGTGGATGACTATTATTAAAGAATTATGTTGTGTGAAAACACTAAACTCAAAGTGTTTCATGATACATGATCCATTTATACAATGTTCTTAAAATGATAAAACTATGGAAGTGGAGATAGACTAGAATGGACCAGTTTGGCTCCAAAAGGGCTACATAGAGGGTATTTGTAGAGCTCATGAGACAGCTCAGTGTGTTAAGGCTTGACAACCTGAGTACCATTCAATATCACATGGTGGGAGGAGAAGACAGATGTCTGCAAGTTGTCCTCTAAGCTCCTCACGTGCCAGGTGATCCACATGTGCTCCACACACAGACAAACATGCACACAGACACACATCCCAAAATATAGGAATATATGCATAATTTTAAAGAGTTTTACATGATTTATGATAGTCTCAAAAAATTAATAAAATATTTTTAAGTTTTTTTCTTTTTGAGACAGGGTTCCTCTATGTAGTTCTGGCTGTCCTGGAACTCACTCTATAGACCAGGCTGGCCTCGAACTCACAGGATATATTTGCCTATGCATCCTGAGTGCTAGGATTAAAGGCATGCCCACCACCAAGCCTGTCTAAATATATTATTAAAACAGAGATCTTTCTAGAAAGATCTATTTATGGCTGAGAGGATTGCTTAGCAAGTAAAGTGTTTGGCATGCAAGTGTTAAAGTTTGAGTTTAGAACCCTCCTGGCCTCTGAGGGTACCAGGCAGCTGCATGGTACCCACACATACATGCAAGCACCAACACATATACCGTGTGTGTGTGTGTGTGTGTGTGTGTGTGTATAGACAGACAGACAGACAAACTCTTATAGGAATGGAAATGCCCTGTGCCCTGACTCTATCAATGACCATATCCTGGTTGCTGCATTGTAGAACAGTTTTATACATGGGCCGTGGTATTTCTGTGTATTAGTTACAATTGCATATGAATCTAAAATTATATCAAAATGAGAAGTGAGAAACAAACCCGCAGCAGAAACACATAATACAAAGAATTGAACCAGCAATTAGAGCCATGCAAGAATACAAGCAAGGGCCACAAAGGAAAGCTGCGCTATTTGGAGTTGACGCGTAGAGACTTAATTTTTGTAAACTGTAAAACTGTTATCATCTCTTTGTATTCAACAATCTGTCTGCAGTATTAGGGCACCATTGTGCTAATGGGTCAATATTTCTTGTCATTCCATGCAAACACTGGGATTTAGTCCTTATTGGAAGGACAGCAACAATGACACCCAAGATAATCTGCCCATCAACGAGTCATTTAAAGCTGTCAGGCCCCACTTGTCCCTAAGCTTTATGACACATCTCTCCTCTGCCTCACCACATTGTTAAATGAGGTTTAAAATGGCAAAATGCCTCAAATCTACAAATCCACCATAAAGCCAGTGTCATCTGTGATTGTACATAGTCTCCATTTCATGTCATCAATTCACGGGATTTTATTGGCATAGATTGACAGAGTAGGGAATTATTCAGCTATGGTTCTGGGCTGAGTTATGGCTCCCTCACACTTATACATTCAATTCACATCCTCCAGTACCTCAGGATGGGACTTTCATTAGAGAAGGAGTCTTTACAGAGGTAACTAATATAAGATGATGTCATGGGAATGTCTGCTAATCCAATAGGACCAGATTCTATTTAAGAAGAGACTAGGAAAGGCATGCAAAGGAAACCATGTAAGGACATAGGAGATGAAGGTCACCCACAAGGCAAGGACTCAAAGGGGAGCCACTCCTGCTGACATCCTAGCTTGGGCCCCTTATAGGCCACAATAGGGAGAAAACAAATGCTTGCCACCTAAGCCACTCCTGCTGTGGCACTTTACTATGGTATTCCTAACAAACTAACAACTCCCTGGGTCTACCCAGTATAAAGTCTTCAGGTTAGATTGCTGGTGACTGGAAGCCAACAAAGTGTATCCCAGGAACCTGAAATGGGACCTAACCTGGACCGGGAGTCAACCACATGAGGTTACAAACTGGTGCCTGCCAAACCCTAGCTGTGTCTTGGAAATAGACTTCTGCTTCTGAACTTTGGGTTCCTCCAGTATCAGAGGAAGAGCCTGCCCCTCAGGGTGAACTAAGACAGGATTAAATGAAGTGAAGCTCATGGCAAGTCTGATATGTGGTGAAAAGCTGTGTGGATTTTAGCTTCCTACCCTGTATCATAGTAACTGGGTATTCCCAGGTAAACTCATATCCTCTTCATTTGTAGAGTCCTAAGTTCTTTTATATATCTTTACATTTTCATGTTTTTTATTATTTTTATGTGAATTGTGCATCCCTATTTGTATGTGCACCACATGTGTGCAGTATCTTCTGAAGCCAAAAGAGGCATACCATCCCTTTGAACTGAAGTTACAAACCATTGTCAGCTGACTAATATGGGAGCTGGGACCTCAGCGCAGGTCTTCTGTATGAACAGAAAATGCTCTTAACTGCTGAGCAATCCCGCTGGCCTTTCCATTGAGGTTTCACTTAGCTGATATTCAGTAATTATAGGAAGGGTGATCATGACCTCACCTTATAAAGGGGCTGGGGATCCAAATGATCTGGATGAGATACAGAGCCCATAGGAAGGAAAGAATCTAGGTTTCTGCCCTTTTTTTCTAACTATGAAGATACATGTTACCAGTGTAGAACAAGGCTGCCCCATTATAGGACAAGAATTTCTATCTTTGGATGAAGAAAGGGGGAAGGAAGAAAAGAGAATGTGACAAAATACTAGAAGCTAAAAGAGCGGTGCAAGTGTTTGTGCTTGACCCAGTAATTCCTCTTTGGGGAAGAACCTCCAAGAAAATCCAAAGAAGAAAACTGATTTGTACAGAAAGCTTCACACAGAGAATAAGTCAAACGCTGCCCTGCACATGTGCCATCATTGCCCTCCAAAACTAGGGACAATGGCAAAGGAACTGAAAATAAATCAATACACTAGGTGTCTTGGTCAATGTTCTGTTGCTGTGAAGAGACACCATGACCACAGCAACTCTTACAAAGGAAAGCATTTAACTGGGGCTGGCTTACAGGTTCAGAGGCTTAGTCCATTATCATCATGGTGGGAAGCATGGCAGCTCACAGACAGACATGGTGCTGGAGAAGGAGCTGAGATCTACATCTGAATCCAAGGGCAGTAGGAAGAGAAAAACACCAGGTCTTGATCATTTGGAGCCTCAAAGCCCACCTCTGGTGATACACCTCCTCCAACAAAGCCACACCTCCTAATAGTGACCAAGCATTCAAATCTATGAGCCTGTGGGGTCATTCTTATTCAGACTTCTACATTCTATTCCCTGGCTCCCAGCAGCTTGTGAAAAAGTGCATTCAGTCCAACCTTTCAAGTCCTCATAGTCTTCAACAGCCTCAACACCATCTAAAAGTCCAGAGTTGAAAGTTTCTTCTGAGACTCATGGCAATCTCTTAACTGTAACCCCTGTAAGATCGAAATTAAAAGGCAGATCACATATTTCCAATATGGCAAGGGAAGAGAAGGGCAGAGAAAGGGAAGGGAAGGGAAGGGAAGGGAAGGGAAGGGAAGGGAAGGGAAGGGAAGGGAAGGGAAGGAAGAGGATATACATTCCCCCCTTCCAAAAGCGAGGAAAGGAAACCCTGGGAGGAAATACTGGACCAAAGTAAGACCAAAAATCAGCTGTGCAAACTCCAAACTCCGCAACTCCATCTCTGATGCCCAAGTGCTCTTCAGATCTTCAACTCCTTTCAGCTTTGTTGACTGCAGCACACTTCTCTCACTTAGGCTGATATTGCTTCCTCTTAGCAGCTCTCCTTGGCAGGTATCCTATGACTCTGACAACTCTAACATCTTGGGGGCCACCAAGGCAATCCAGGCTTCACCTTCACGGCTTCACACAATGGCCTCCATGTGGGGACAAACTGCCACACCAGACCTCTCCAAAGGTACAGATAATGTCAACTTGGGGAAAGGTGTTGGAAAAAAACAAATACAAGGTCTGGACCCCTGACAGTGTTTGCATCTATCCAAACACTGTTATCTTTTCCTGTTGACACTTTCAGGTCCTATACTTTTAATTTATTTATTTTTTTCCCCTTCTCCCTACCACCAACATATGAGCAGATAGAGGTGCCCACTGAGAGGAGAATAGGATCCCATGAATCTGGAGTTACAGACAGTTGTGAGCTGTTCCACACATGTGCTGGGAACTGAACTTGGGTCCTGTGGAAGAGCAGCAGGCACTCTTCACTGCTGAGCCATTTCTTCAGCCATGATTCCCAACACCCTACAGTTCTAGACTGAGCATCTCACGCCTTCAAAGCCCATCTGAAGAGAAGACATTTACACAGAGCGGCTAAGGTAAGTGTAAGAATTTTCCAAAATTTGCCCTTTATATAGACATAACTGCCCAGGAGAACCTGTGCTCTGAATCTGAATCCTCTCAGCTAGAGGCACAGCCAGGTTTTCCAAGCTAGGTCAGACGCAGGTGTTGAAGATTTCGTTTCTTCCCATGCAAAGCGAGGACAGCCACGCAGCTGGTAGGTTTGGGGAACAGGACAGTGGAGAAAGTACTTGGCACCATGGAGAAGAACACACAGTTCCCAGCCTGGTCCCATCTCTCCCCCACTTCACCCTCCATCACCCCTAATCCAGTTTTTTTAATTCCTCACTCTTCAGTCGTGTTCACTCAAATAGTATTTTTCCTTTAGCAAAGGGAAAGAGAGATCCTGGGTTGAATGGGATAGCTACCAGATTTTGCCTCTAATTGTAGAATTCCTCTTGAAGGGAACCATAGTCTAGAGCTAAGAGGAAACGATGCTCCCTTATCCACTCTTACCTTGCTTAGAGCAGACCTCTCTGTGTACCTGGGTATGCCTAACAGCTCTGCCCTCTCCACCTTCCTACCCCTTGTCACATATCTGGAAAACCAGACCAGGGAAACAAGGATAGTGCTATTCTAGCCTGGACAGGCCTCGGGCTTGTCACCAGAAAGGCTGGCAGGTATTGTCCTAGTAGCCCAACTTGGACTCCTAGAGTCCACAAGACAAAGAAAGCAAATGGCTATGTTCTGAACCTAAGCCACTTTCTCTGTGGTGGTGAAACTCATAGAATGTGTAACCCACCCACCCACCCACCCCCGCCCTCCGTTACACTCACCAGACCTAGCGCCATCTTCATTCTGCTTCATCATCTCAGAACCTCCTCTTCCTCTCCTGTCCCACCTTCCCCTACCCTCCGGCTTTTAATTCTGTCTGCCTCACTTTCTCCTCCACAGCTGTACATCTGCCCTACCCACCTACTCCCTTCCTGTACGCCCTCTGTCCTCAAGCTTCCTAATGCCACGATCCTTGAATACAGTGCCTCATGTTGTGGTGACCCCCCCAACCACAAAGTTATTTTTGTTGCTACTTCATAACTGTAGTTTTATTACTGCTTCGAGTCATACTGTAAATTCATTGGAGATTGAGGTTTCCCATGGTGGGTCAAGACCCACAGGTTGAAAACCATGGCCTACGTGAAACAAACTAAGTTGCCTATTCAAGACTAAGTTTATTCCTCTCTGAGGGCTTCTAATGCATGGCAGTACCAATCTTCCCTAAGCCCGTATGCCCCCATTTCATTGCCCAACTGGCCTTTCTCCTCACCTCAAGTCTCTGACCCATTCCCTACCCTTCTCCCCACCAGCCCCAGACTAAGAAGGTTCAAGAAAGCAAAAAGGCTTTGGAAAGCTAGGTAAAGTTTACCTCCTGCATGGAAAGCTTCTTTCAAAACACATTAAAAATAAGGACCCATGGGGCTTTTTTTGAAAGATGGATTAGAGGATTTGTTCCAAAACTCATTTTCATTTAAAAATGTGTAGCGTGTTAGCTTGAGGCTCCTTCAGAACACAAAGCAAACACAAACCTCTTCTTATGAAACAAGTGTCCCATCTGTACAGGTTTGACCTGATCCTTGGGATCAACACTTAATGACAGATCTCTGTACCTCTCTCTTTTTCTCTCTTTATATCAGAGGTGACTGGGTACTGGCCTCCAGCAGTGCCAAGGCCCTTGAGGACAGTAACAGAAGATAGACAGATGGGTGAATAGACTTATCTGAGAGTGACCTGTCTGTCCTATTGAGTGTCCTTCTGGGACCCCTAATTCATCCTCACCTCTGGCACCAACAGGCCTGAGGAGGAAGTGAGCTACACACAGAGGGGTCTGGACAGCAAAGAAAGTACAGAAAATTAGAGCTGAGACTGGGGGCTTCATGTCACCCACCTACTCATTCCTCTAACATCCAAAGAGCCTTCAGAGTTGGCACCATGGCTCAGGACACCATTGTGCCTAGACCATTAATCAACGCTTCTCTACTGACACTGTAGGGAAGGATGTGAGCATGCCTGAGCAGGGTCCAGCTGCACCCCTCTCTGATTATGAGAAAAGACAAGAAAAGCCTTTGTTCTCTACTGTAGAATGGAGGTAATGCCAACTCTAGGCTGACAGAGTGACTTCAAGCCCCTCCCTCAGGTGCCATGGACTGTGCTACATAAGTCAAATGCATGGGATGCCCATAAGCTGAATGTATGGCAGCTGGAGCCAGACACTCGCTATAATTTAGGATTTTTGTTTTTTGGGTTTTTTTGTTTTTTTGTTTTTTGGAAGGGGGTTGTTTTGTTTTTTCACAGCATCACCTATGTCATGTCACACGAGAAAATCATCTCCTTTAGCTATGACAACACGGGACCAATGTAGGGGCTCCCCCAAATTATGAAGATGTGAAAATCAGGTTCCCAAGGGGTAAAGTTGACTGACAAACAGTGGCCATCAGTAAAGGCCCTCAGATGAAGAACTCAAGGGTCTCCACAATGCCCTCCAAACTAGGAGTCCCACCGGCCTTACCTGCTGGAGAAGGGGGACTCAGCAGGCCGCAAGAAAATAGCAGTAATAATCTACCCCACACATGCTGACCTGTTTGAGTCTCACAGAGACCCCCTAGTGCACTGTTAAACTACTTTTATTATTATTATTTTTTTTACCATCTATACATAAAGAAACCAAGACTCTTGAGGTTGAAGCTTGACCCAAATCCCATTGTTGGAGAGGAGCCAGGGGTCCAGCCGAGGCGATCCGCCCCTTCTCACTCCACTGGGTCTCTTGTTCATAGCATCAGAAAGTAACTGCTCTTCTCTGGGTCTGGGTTAGGTGCCAAGGGCCTGAGAGCAGGGGCTAAGTAAAGAGGAGAGCAAGCAGGCGATTTTACTTTGTAAAAGGATAATTTCAAGGAATGTTCAAGACTGTATAAAATGTAATAAAATACAGTTTGGCCTTGCTACTGCACAGCATGTGAAAATCTGCATCCATTTTGAGCTCAGTGTGAGACCCTTAAAGAAAAAGTGTGTGTGTGTGTGTGTGTGTGTGTATGTGTGTCTGTGTGTGAATGACAGCTGGACCCTGTAATGAAGTGTCCAACCTCATATTCCCTCCCCCAAATCCTTCGAACTCAATCTAAACCAGGCCTTCAGAACAAACGCAGCGGTTCAAGCTCACAGCTGCTGTCTGCTAGCTTTCAAAGAACAATGCCATGGGCTTTGTCCCCATTGGAGACAGCACAGAGATAGGCACTTTCAAACATGTGCATGGGCTCAAAGGCTGACTTGCTTCTCCTCCCTATCTTAACAGAGTGTACAGCCCTGCTCTGGGGTCTGGAGCCTCTGTGGACCCAATAAGATAAGCTCCCAGGAGCACTGGGCAAGAGGGCAGAAAGGAGATAAGGAAAAACCAATACAGCAGCAGACGTCCATGATCCAACTTCAAAGTCGGCTTTAATTCTAAGGCTGCAGAAGCCAAAGTGCATTGGATGTCAGATTGATCTGATAGATTAAGGGTTCAATCAGAGAAGGCAAGGATTTGTTGCTGATTAAAGAAGCCCCCTACAATCACTGGAGACAGCAATCACCGGGGAACTAGAAAAATGCAAATCAGGAGCTCTCCTAGCTAAGCCCTCCAAGGCATACCTGCAGCAACAAAGCTCACAGCTTCTCTCCTTCTCCACAGCTGACTGTTCTCTGGGCCAAGAGACCTCTCCCCATACACTGCACCATGTTCATCTCTGCCTCTGAGCATCTGTGCAACGTTTCCATCTGCCTCTAGAGCTTCCCACAACCTACACAGCCTTTGCTTGCCAACTTAGCTGACCCGTCCTCAGAGAGGGCTGCCCAGCCCAGCCCAGCCCACGCAGGCCACCTCTTCCTCCACTCAGTCCTCACTGTGCCACATTATGAGTCTCTTCATGCATAGTTTGCTCAGCTTCCTTATGCTGGTCCTGCCACCCAAGCTAAAAACCGCCAACCACCGAGACCCGGCCTGTCTGGTGTGCTGCTACATTCCTGTTAGGGACACTTGTTCCCTGGACCACTCTCTTTCCTGATTGTACATTTTTGGAGAGAGACACTAACAGCCCTAAGCAATTCAACAGCCCGGAGGCTATTCAAAGACAAAAAGCACTGCCCCCAGAATAAAGTCAAAGTCATGTGTCCATATTGGTCAGTATCAGGAATCACGGGCACGCAAAGAGAGCCTCCTGCCCATCACTGATTAAGCTGAAAACAAGCAAATCCAATCAGAAACAGTAGGTGGTACCTGGAATGCAGGTTCTATTTTCATGAAGGAGCAGACTCTATGTTTAAAAGCCAGAAGAGAGCAAACACAAAAGCAATTGGGACCACTCTAGATCTATGACTATAGTGACTTGGGCAGGGGTCCCAAGTAAGTTAGTTCTTTGTGTCACCAACATCTGCTGACCCGTCTTTCTGCCCCAGCTCGAATGCCACCTTCTTAAACCCCTCTTCCATGCTCCATCCCGAATTTCAGCTGCCACCAGCTACTGTCTTGGGTGACACCTCTGTCAAGCTTCTATCTTGATCTACACAGGTCTGCCCCCATCACTAGTTTACAACCTTCTCCAGCCAAGGGCTGTGTCTTATTAATCTTTGTAACCATGGCACGAGCTAGCTCAGCACCACGCACACATGCACAGGGTAGGCTTTCAACAGGTAATTTTCAAGCTGAATGTAATTTAAACTAGCTCATTATTCAAGTCTGTTGTTGGAGGGAAATGTGACATTCATCTAAATAAGTTAGGAGTTATTTGCATTTTTAGTCTGTCCAAACTAGAACTACCATCAGAAAATAAATCCTTTTATATTAGAGCAAAAAAAAAAAAATAATGGGTTTTGTTTGGAAATAAGAATAGGCATAATCTTTTTTTTCCCTCCTACTTCTTTATGTTTCCCTAATTTTTATAAACAAGTGTCTGATTACTTACAATAAAGTTAACTTTTAAATGCTTAGGTCAGAAAGCAGAAATAATATGCACATTGATAGAGTTCTCCTCAATGAGTTCCTAATGTTCACAGGCTGGTGTCTTTGACCTGAAAGAATCAGTCACTTGTTTCCTGGCACTATCAGCTAAGTATTTCATGCAAAAGAAAAGAATAATGTATTTTCTAACTCTCTGACAGACAGAAGTCAAACGTCTAACTGTCAATCAAGGGCTGGATGAGTAGCTCAGAGGTAGAGCACTCTCCAGCATGCATGAAGTCCTAGGTTCTAACCTCTCATACACAAACACACACACACACACACACACACACACACACACAGAGAGAGAGAGAGAGAGAGAGAGAGACAGACAGACAGACAGACAGACAGACAGACAGACAGACACAGACAGACAGAGAGACAGAGAGATAGAGAGAGCTAACCAGCTCGAGTGCCCAGCTAGTCAGCTTCCTTGTCTACAAATTTGTCTTCTGGTTTTCATCTTGGTCCCAGATTTATGCACAAAATATTCTCATCTTATATCACCATTGGAATTGTCAACAGGACTCTAATGTCATTCAAAATCATACTTTCCCCAAATCCCTCTATTTTATTCTTGGAAGGCTTAATATTTTCTTAAGAGAGTCTAAATTTGTGTTTAGATTAAAATATTAACTTAAGGCAATGGAACATAAAAATCCTTCCCCTAGTTGAGTGGCCCATGGAGTTGTTTCTCGGGAGTTTCTGTGAAGTGCCCACACCTGTGTGAACCTAGGCTCCTAGAACCATGTGCTGATCCAGAGTTGAATACACATCTCCAGGTAACATTGAGACCCTCAATGGCTCATTGTTTTACAGCCTATTCCAGAAGGCTCTTCTTTTCTCTTTTTTGATGTCTGTTTTTTGTTTGTTGGTTGGTTGGTTTTAGTTTGGTTTGGTTTGGTTTTGGGGTTTTTTTGTTTTTGTTTCTGTGTGTTTGATTGTTTGTTTGTTTTTTAGGTTTGTCACATATGACACCTGCCCTCTGCAGTCTTTCCTGGACTCCCTGGCAGATTAAATTGAGTTCAAGATTCCTTGAGCAGCTCCAACAGTTATCACTTGAAATCTTCACAGGTTGCATGTCTGTCTGCTCCTGAACTCACATTGAGATTTAATGCCATTGTGGCCACACTAAGAGGTGGGCCTCATGGGACATGTTGGAGGATTCCTGCCTCCATCACAGGTGCTGGTCAGTCATAGTAGAGATGCTATGAAAGATGACACTAAGCATCCTTTTTTTCTCCTGCCTATGGTATCTTCCACATAGAACTAAAGTCCTAAGACACTTAGCATCCCTGATCTGGCCAGCGTTGGACAGGAGCCTCTAAAGAATGAGACCAGGAACTTTGAAATGATTCAGACTATACATGTTCCCCTTGGCAGCAGGACCCAACTCCCCATCTCCCTCCCTTTCTCTGAAGAATGGGGATGGTTCTATCTTCTTCCCAGATGGATAACCAGAGAGAATGCAGGCTGCTTGATTTACATTTGCACCCAGACAATGAAATATTTGGAATACATTTTAAAATTTCTACTATTTGTATAAAATTCAAGTGTAACTGGGCATGTTATGACTTTTCCCTAAGCCTGGCAACCACATCCAGGAGTGTTACAAAGATGAAAGAAAATGAAGACAAGGTTCTGTCTGTCGGTGACATGCACACAGTAGGCGCTCTGTGGTGGCACTTAACAAAACAACAGGAAATCATTAACATGATTTCACCAAGCATATGACAGAACCATCCATCTCCAAGGTGCTAAATTTAGCTCAGGCCAAAAACAATTACTTGAGATTTCTTAACATTCCCGGAAGAAGTAAAGAGTCAAACTCATTGAAAATATATCACGTACATAGCTTTCAATTATAACTTTATCTTTCCCAGGTTCTGCCCCAGCAACTCTGTAATCTAGAATTTTTTCAACTGTCTGGAGAATCTGAGCATAATGAATGAGGATAATCATTCTTTCCCAGAATGCCTTGGCTTTGATGATACAGTGTGTCAGACATAAGGTCTGACTCGAATGACAATTGACTAACTCATTGTTTCCGTTCAATTAACTTATAGCCCTCAGTAGCTGAGCCAGGATTCTGAGCTTGGATCTCCCAGCAAAACCCCTCTCACCAAGAAATCTCCCCATATCTCAGCCTAAGCCTTAGCTCCAAGGATAGGACAGATTTTACAGTCATAGGTGACTCCTAAGGCAAGTTAATATTTAAGTATATTAACAGAGGAGTCATACAAAAGCAAATGTATGTTTTCTTTAGCTTAATGAAAAAATAAAATGTGGGGTTCTGCCAGGTAAGTGTCCCCCCCAAAACTTTATCCTTTCTTATCTAGATATTTGGTTGAGTACCTGGGGATGGATTCTTCCAAGGGAATAGAGGATAAATGGCATGCAACTCTCAAGTGACTTTTTGAGAGTGGCACTGACAACTTAGACATCCTCAGTGAGGCCATGATGTGGTAAACACTTCTTTACCCCAAACTAAAACATAAGAGAATAGATATCCATGTTTTTGAATCCATAAACGTCAGTGGATCTCAGTTCCATCACTCCAGTCTTCACAGTCTGCATAGCCTAGTTTTATCGGATCAGCTGTACACAGAGTGAAATCCAAGCAGTTCCTGAGCGAGGCCTATAGGATTGTTGGGAATTGAATGCCCCTCTTCCAAGTCTATGTGTTGAAGTCTTAACCCCCAGTTTCTTAGTGATAGACAATATTTAGAGATATGGCTTTAAATACAGGCTCAGAATGTTAGAATGAGGCTGTTGGGGTGAGTCCTAATCCAAAATAGCTATATCATCAATAGAAAAGCATAATATGCATATTAGAACATAATAAGTATATTAGAACATACTGTGTATATGGTATTATATGGTATAAATGCTGAAGACAGCCAACTACCCAGAAGCCAAGGACTCTCAGCAAAGATGTACCTGCCTATATTTGGATCTAGGATGTTCAACTGTGAGAAAGTAATATCAGTTACTCAAGCCACCAGATCTGTGACACCATAGTAGATGCACATGTGTACCTCATATGAACCGCTGCCTCCCTTGCCTGGATGGTCCCTGTCACTGTTCTGTAACTATTTCCCCCAGAAGGTCTCACTCTCCAGCCATTTTCATTCCCTGCAGCCTTCTTTAACTGCTTATCTATCTCCCTGGTACTGAGCACATTCTGTACTTAGGTTTCTTATTCCTGTCCCCATCATCCTGGAGACCTCCTGATGGCAGCAGCCCCATCTCTCCCACTCTTGTATGGTCCCAAGCACCTTGCTTGATACCTGCAATGTTGGAGTGCCCAGAGATGAAACCAATGCATTCTGAGCGACTGAGAGTCACATATATCTCAGAGGACCAGGGCAGACTTGACAGAAGGCAATCTTCAGGAAAGCAGGAAGGCCTCAGGGCCTGGAGGAGGAGAGGTTTGTGTGGCTAAATTTATGTTTGTTTGATGGGACCACAGGGTGCCCAGATATTTGATTAATTATCGTACCATTTGTTTGTGGAGATTGCTGTCTTAGTTAGGGTTTTACTGCTGTGAAGAGACACCATGACGGAGGCAACCCTTATAAGGACAACATTTAATTGGGGCTTTCTTACCAGTTCAGAGGTTCAGTCCATTATCATCAAGGGGGAAGCATAGCAGCATCCAGGAAGACATGTTGCAGGAGGAGCTGAGAGTTCTACATCTCCATCTTAAGGATGCTAGAAGACTGGCTTCTAGGCAGCTAGGACTAGGGGCTTAAAGTCCACACCGACAGTGACCACTTCCTCCAACAAGGCCACATGTGATGGCTTGTATAAACTTGGCCCAGGGAGTCACACTGTTGGAAGATGTGGCCTTGTGGATGTGGGCTTTAATACCTTTGTCCTAGTTGCCTGGGAGTCAGTATTCTGCTAGCAGCCTTCAGATGAAGATGCAGAACTCTCAACTCTGCCTGCACCATGCCTGCCTGCATGCTGCCATGCTCCCACCTTGATTATAATGGACTGAACCTCTGAACCTGTAAGCCAGACCCAATTAAATGTTGTTCTTATAAGACTTGCTTAGTCATGGTGTCTCTTCACAGCAGTAAAACCCTAAGACACCACACATACTCCAACAATGTCACAATTCCAATTAATGTCACTTCTTGGGACAAGCATATTCGGAGGTTTAAATTCAGGTATTCCTTCAAAATTCAGTTCCCCAAGATGAGAGGTGTGTCCTCTTAGGAAGGAGCAATTTGCTTTGTTTTGTTTTGTTTGTTTGTTTGTTTGTTTGTCTGGCTGGCTGGCTTGTTGGTTGGCTGGCTGGTTGACTGACTGACTGACTGGCTGGCTGGCTGGCTGGCTGGCTGGCTGGCTGGCTGGCTGGCTGGCTGGCTGGCTGGCTGGCTGTTTGGTTGGTTGGTTGGTTGGTTGGTTGGTTGGTTGGTTGGTTGGTTGGTTAGTTGGTTGACTGGCTGGCTCACTGGCTGGTTTGTTGGTTGTCTAGTCTGTTGGTTGGTTGGCTGACTGGCTGGTTGGCTGGTTGGTTGACTGGCTGGCTCACTGGCTGGTTTTTTGGTTGTCTAGTCGGTTGGTTGGCTGACTGGCTGACTGGCTGGCTGATTTGGTTTTTGATTTTGCCTTCAGCCTTCCACTGTGTACAATAGAGCAGGAATGGCCTACACTGGAAACAGTGAACATCCCTCCCCAGACACTGAAACTACTAGTACCTTGGTTTGGAGCTTCACAACCTTCAAAGGCATTATAGCAGCACAGATGGACTTAGACATGAATTTTTCTGAGACAGAGTAACATTTCAATTGGTGAAGTGAATAAAGCCATTTGTTTCCTCAGTAGGTTGGACATCATGCAATCCTTTAAGAGCCTAAATAGAACAAAAGTTAGTGCAGGGTGAGAATCCATGCTCTCCTATCTTCTCATGTCTGCTTCTCCCTCTTTCTGCCCATTAATCCCCTCTGTTATTTGTCAAGACCTACATCATTGGCTGTCCTGGGCCTCAACTCCTCAGATTTAGAGTGGGATAAAACCATTGCTGTTGGTTCTCCTGGGTCTCCATCTTGCTTCTCCTTAGCTTCTATAGCCACATGAGCTAATTTCAATAAATACCATATTGGTTATGTTTCTCTGGTGTTACTTTGCTAATGCAGATTAGGAAGATGAGCTGTACCCAGAATAGGTACAGGTTTGACAGGTAGAAAGGAGAGGCTGTGGTTTGTCCTCCAAGCCTCTCGAGCCCAGGCATCTTGGCATCAATTGCATCTCCTAGGAGGGTCTGTGATGAACTAAGATGGACACATGATGAGGGAGTGGTCAGCAGTCACTCTGAGACCCTTCCACTAGCCTTCCTTTGCACTCAAAACAAGGTTTTCACAAGACTGAGGCATGAGAGCAGCATCACCTCCACATGACATAGGTCAGAGAGCAGCCATCTCTGGCAGACCTCAGAGCAGCATGAATAGAATCCAACCAGAAGCTATAGTGCTGTGAGCCACGATTCCACACGGTGAGATACCTCTCTGTGCACAGGAGAGCTTCTTATATTCTGTGGGGATTCCTAGAAAACCTGAAGGGAAGAGGCCTCTGCAGGGCAAGTCAACCTGTGAAGGTTAATAAATTATATGCATTTTCTCTCCTGGAGATTCAAACCTGGTGAAAGCCCATAGGTATCTGTGAGGAAAGCTGGCGATGTAAACCTAACCACCATTTTGACACATAGCAGGAAAGATGTAACAAGTCTGTATCATAGAGCATTAACCAAAATCCTGTGGGAGAAAGTAAGGTAGGCATGAAACATGAATGAAACACTCTGAACTCACATTCAGAGTGTCCTGATAGAAAAATATATACGGCACTCTAGGTGCGAATGATGCATATCAGCCATCAGACCATGGTGCCACCAAGTCATCTCCTTAAGGTGATGAAGACAAACGTTCATTAACATCATTACCCTGTACAGTCAAACACTTCTTACTGCTATAAACTATGTGCATTTACATCATACATTAATAGTATTGAGAATGTCTGTGGGGCTCAAGAAATTTCACACTTTGTTGAATCTTCAGTTGCGGGTTCCAATTTAAAGGCAGACCAACCAAACTTTGGGAAGAGTCACAAATAGTCACAAATAGATAAGAGTAAGGATGAAATCAAGGGCTGCCTGACTCCAGAGTCCTCACCACCTTACTGTACATCTGTCTGGGATCTTATGTCCCACCATCTCATCTCACAGATGAAAACACAAAGATCCTAGGGAGCAGATGACTCTACTGAGTCAGCCAGCCATGGGATGCCACTTCAGAGCTCAGACTGCCAGCTCAACACTTTGCCCCAGGCCCTGAACTACCCACCTTAAGCTGGGTGTCTTAGTTTGGGTTTTACTGCTGTGAACAGACCCCATGACCAAGGCAACTCTTATAAAATCAACATTTAATTGGGTCTGGCTTACAGGTTCAGAGGTTCAGTCCATTGTCATCAAGACAGGAACTCGGCAACATCCAGACAGGCATGGTGCAGCAGGAGCTGAGAGTTCTACATCTTCATCCCAAGGCAATAAGGAAAAGACTAGCTTCCAGGCAGTTAGAAAGAGGGTCTTAAAGCCCACACCCACAAGTGACACACCTACTTCAAGGCTACACCTCTGAATAGTGCTACTCCCTGGTCCAAACAAATTCAAACCACTACACTGGGTGTCAGTGTCCTCCAGTCAGAGACCACTAGCACACACCTGTGGCTGAACAATATAAATTTGTCACATGTTACAGAGAGGAAGCACACATGTACCTGGAGAATTGGGGTTATGCTGGTGTAAGGCATTGAAAAGGATTTTGTGTAAAAAAGGTTGTCTGGGGAAGGTTTAAGCCAATAGGATGTTCCTAGTTTGCTAGGGATTGATAATGTCAGGGTGCAGACCCTGATGGGGAGGGTCTTAATAAAGAACTAGATGAGGCTAAAGCTGTAAACAAAACAGAAATTTATCCTTCTATGACTTTATAATTGTTTGGTTTCAGACCCAGGACAAGTGATTGAGGTGTATATTTTATGAACCAAAGCAGACACGGCCTCCAAGTTCTCCCAGAATCCCTCAGTTCCTACCTGGCATACCCTGCCCCCAACCTTAAACTTTCCAGCCCAGAGGCTGGGCTGTCCTTCTCCCAGAGGTTTCTCCCTATATAATCCAGACTTCTTCCTCTTCTTCCTCTACTTCTTTCTCTTCCTCCTCCTATTCTTCTTCTTTGCATTCATACACCCCTTTCTCTCTTTTTTTTCTCTCCCCCTTTCCCTATGGTGACTTCTCTGGCCAAGAGCTGTTCATCTTTCTCATGGGGATGATTCCAGGGGCATTAAATGGGGGAAATGAACGGATATAAAGAATATTCTAAGGAGAGGAAAATACAAGTAGCCAAGAGACACATGAAAAATGTAGTGTCTCCAGGAATGAGGAAAACACAAAGGAGATCAGCACTAAGGTGTCTTCACACTCACCTGACTGACAAATGCTGAAAACTGGAACAAGCAAAGCTTGGCGAGGTTGAAGCAAAGCAGGACATCCCACAGTGCTGATGAGTTGTGACACTTCTATCAACTTGACACAACCTTGAATCAACTAGGAGTCTCAATGAGAGATCGTCATTAGATTGGCTTGTGGGTATGTCTGCGGGGTTGTCTTTACTAATCCACCGTGGGCGGCACCATTCCCTTGTTATGGGATTCCAAACTTCATAAAGGTGGAGAAATGGAGATGAGCACAAGCAAGAAAGTGTGCCTCCGCATGCTCTCTTCTCTCTGCCCTTGGCTGAGGATGTGATGTGACTAGCTGTTTGAAGATGCCATTGCCTTGACATCTCTGCTATCATGGATTATAATATAAAATTGTAAGCTAAAATAAACCTTTTCTCCCCTGATTTTTGTCAGGTTATTTTTATCATAGCAACAGAAATGAAACAGAACTAGAACATGGGTGTAAGTGGTTATAACTGGAGGGAGGTTGCCTGAACTAGAGGGTGTTCAGGCACCCTCCTTCTAGTTCAGCTGAAAATGTGCCTTCTCTATATACCAGTTCAAAATTTATATGCCATAAGGAAATAGAGATGGAGAGATGGATTGGTCAGTAATTTGTTTACCACACAAGCACAAGGACCTGAACTTGACCTCCAGGACCCACATAAAAAGCTGGGCCTGGTAGCATGTGAATGTAATTTCAGCTTCAGGGAGGTAGAGATGGGTGGATCCCTGGGAACTCACTGGTCTAATCAGAAAACTCCATGTGAATGAAAGACTTTGTCTCAACAACAACAACAAAAGATGGATGGCTCTTGAGGAACAATACACAATGTCCTGTAACCTTCACATTCATGTACATGTGCACCTACACATGTGTGCATGAACACACACACACATAGACACAAAAAAAAACCTCTTGCACTTGTGCACAAAAAGACATGAGCCAGAATGTTGGTTGTAACATAATTAAAAACAAAACTCACATTCCCTCCTCACACCATAGAAGTAGCTCAACACACATCCACAGGAGGATGGATGAGTACATTGTACCACAATCCAATGCTGGAACACCCGATGGCAGTTAAAAATAAAAGCTCAAAAGCTGCATCCATCAGCTTTACATAAATCCCCAAAACAATGATGACTGAAAGAGTGGGACATTTACAACAAAACGCTGTTTACACGAACATTTGGGAGAAGAAAAACAATGCTTTGGTCTTTTTATGGATACATAGCATATGGAACAAGAAAACCATACTAAAATGTGGATGGAACTGATAAACTCTGAATGCATGAACATGATCTGCTCTGGGGAGGGAGGGAATTGGGAAGCAGAAAAGACCCATGAAGAGCACACAGGAGGCCTAGATGATGTATCTGCAATGTGTCGCTTCTTTTAAAGAATGCTAAGCCAGGAGTACCTTAACATTGAGATGATGAAGGCTGGTAAAGTGTCTGTGGGTGGTTTGCCTTGTATTATTCTTCCTTTCATTGCTATAGTCTTTGAATCAATAAAGTTTCTCTTTGGCCAAGGGGGACGAGGCAAGTTCATTTTTTTCTAAGCAGGAACAATAGAAACAGCAGGGAAGGGACCAGGAGAGCTAGGTTAGATGTGACACGGGTGGGGGGGGGAGCAGATGGGGCAGGGCTGGAAGAGAGGTTAGGTGTAGATCTATCAGGCTTCAGGACAACAGTCCCCAAAGGAAGCCATTTGTGACCCTACCCCAACCTCTGGTCATAGTAGCAGCTGTGCTACCTCCATTTCTTTTCACTGTGGCAGAGTCCCTTACATAAACAACTCCAAGAAGTAAGGATTTCAGAGGCTTAGTTTATTACACAAAAGAGGGTTGGAAAGAGCAGGGTACTCAGCTTATGGTGGGCAGGAAGCAAGGAAAAGGAACCCAACAAGATCATAGACAAAATAGAGCATCCGGGATATACCTCCTCCATGTAAAGTCCTACCTCCCACCTTCCACTGCCTCCCAATAAGGCCACTGTATCATGAACCCATCACAGGTGCGATCCATCCATTAACCAGAGCTTTCTCAATCTAATCATCTCTGAAGATGCCCCTGAAGATCCACTCAGAGATGTGCTTTACAAATCTCCTAGAAGATTCTCAATTATCCCATCTGTACATATAAGAGACGCATGAAGTGGTTATCCCATAGGGACAGAGCTTCAGATGATTGCTACTTTCTTTTTTTCTTTCTTTAATTTGTAAATACACTTGTAACACTTGAAGGGTCACTGGATGGAAAAAAAAAAAACCGTTGTGTTCGGACTGTTCTGATGTAGTAGTTTTGTGTGGACCATGACAGCCTGCCTCTCAAGCCCCATGGTGTGCATATGGAGGTCACAGGACAATGATTCTCTCCTGCCACATTTGTGTTCTGGGCTCCAAACTCCAGTCATCAGACTCGGCAGTGAGCCCCTTCAATGACTGAATCACCACGATGCCCACAGTCAGCATGTCTAATGTGATGTTGATACAGCTGGTCTTGCAACCCTATTTTGAGCCTTTATGCTCAGATGTGATCTAAAAAGGCTTTTTATTGCTTTCTTCGCTTCTTTCTCAGAATCTGATCATATTCTCCAATGCAGATGCCAAAACACCATAGCCTCACACATTCCCACATAGGAGCTCGTGCTTCTTCATTCCAAAACATTCTTCATCACAACCCCATCTCTCTGCAACCTTCATGCCCAGCTCACTGATGATCACAGTCAAGACTCATCATAAATGTACCTTCTGTCTCTATTTTCACTGTTCTGGACTTTTGATCTTGTTTGAATAGTTTATAAGCTAAGACAATACAATATTCAGACCAGAAAAGAAAAGAATTTTTATTATTTTAAGATGGGGTCTCATGATGTAACCCAGGCTGGCTCCGAACTCAGGCAGGATAGCAGGAATGCACAGGCATAGCAGAACTGTGTGTCAGGATTCCTAGAGTACAACCTGGCAGAAGGGGGCTGTCAGGAACAGCAAGGAATAGCAAGGGTCAAATTGAGTGCACAGGAGATGAGCACGAGGCCATTTTCAAAGGGAAGGGAATCTGTCTACACTCTGTATAGAATACATGTGTGTGAGAGAAAGGAAAAAGAGAAACTCCTTATACAGTTGGATTAAAATAAAGGTTAACATGCTATAGACATAACTCCGGTGTTAATACATAACCAGGGGGGCTAGGGAGATAGCTCAGTTGGTAAACTGTTTGACTTTTGCTATCACAAGGTCTGAGTTCAACTCTCCCAGAACTCATGTTTTTTGTTGTTGTTGTTGTTGTTGTTGTTGTTGTTGTTGTTTGATTGTTTGGTGTTGGTTTTTGTTTTTAAAAAGACATAGCAACAAACACTTGTAATCCTAGCATTGGTGAGGTAAGGATAGGTGGATCCTTTGGACTTAGGGACTAGTGAGAGACTCTCACTCAAAAAAACCCGAAGGAGGACAGCTTCTGAAGGATAACAGCTAAGGCTGTCCTTCAGCCTCCAAACACATATGCACACACATGCATGCATACATGCACCCACCCCTACACACACACACACACACACACACACACACACACACACACAGCCTACCCAGAGACTCACACTCACTAAGCCAGTTTCTGAAGCATCTGAGGCCTGCGTCCACAGAGAAGCACCAGCTCTTCTCGATACCGTGACTGGACCTCAGGACAACTCCACAGAAACACCTCTATTTCACCCTTCAGCATCTTGGCCCACCCCTCTGTCCATGTGGGAGTGCTGATAGTTCCACCAGCTTAAGTAAACCCAGAGCTCATTCCCCAACCCAGCAGAGGGAGCTCAGCCTAGGAAAGTGACCACAGAGACCTTTTGGAAAAAGTCAAGCTATTTTTTTTCCCTGATGTTTATTTTTCTTTTTGATACCATTGGCAAAGACATGCTACAGTAAAAAGTTATAACTGTCTGAAATGAGGATTTTTCTCTCTACTGAACTGCTGCTGGCTAGCTTTCCAAAATAGAATCATATCTGAGCTGCAAGGTCAGATTGCTTATCCAGTGACTCCATTTTTGGATCTGCTTCCCCGAAAGGAGCTCTTTTAGCTGTGCCTCTGCACGATCAACTATGGTCTCTTACTCTGGCATGTTGTAGAAGTTGGTATAGCTGAGCTTCCCGAGAAAAGCAGAATCTCTCTCTTGCCACACTCCGCTCAGGACAAAATCTGTTCCTTCAGGAACACATGGAAGAAGCACTAAGAAGAAGATAAGCAGCTCTTTCAACAGAAGGGTTTCCTGTTGGCCCCAGCCCATAAGCATCACTGGAGAAATGCAAAGGAGAGAAACAGGCACAGACATAGTCCAAGACATAGTCTCACTGAAGGAAAAAAGAAAAGGATAGAAGAAGGGAGAAGATTGTGTAGACAGCAGCAGCAGAGCGTGGGTGGAGAACAAAGGGGAAAAGAAATAAGGACAGATAAAACATGGCAGGATGGGCTGGAGAGATAGCTAAGAGAGTGTGTGGAGAGACACCGCAGAGAGGCCTCTTCTAACTTTTCCTCTAACTCTATCTCTGCCTCAGCCACACCTACAAAGCTCAACCATAGCTACCCCAAAAGTTCTTCTGTAGATCTATCATATTAATAAAGCTTACACATTGTCTACTCAAAGGAATCCCTCATTGGGAGAATCCCCGACATGATCATGTATTCATTCACAGGAAATAAAGGATTTTTGCAGGAACCCTCCAGGAGCAGTAGAGGTAAACCGGGTCTTCTCTATTCTAGGAAGGGAAGTCGAGGTCAGTGAGAGTTATCCAAGATCTCTATAATCAGCTACAGTGTAGGTAGCCCTCAGAAGGCTCCCCACCAGGCCATTTCTTTCCACTCTAAGACCTTGGCTGTGTCTGTTGAGTATCAATGCTTCTCTCCATATTTGTCTCCTCTTTCATTACAGTTCACCATTGCAATGGCTGAGCCCCTGGACCTGAACCATCTTCTTCCCTACCCTGAATTCAGAATTCCTCAAGTACATGCATATTTAGCAATTTGAGTACTTGAGTGTGGCACATATAAACATAATATGGAGTTATTTTTGCAGATTTCAAAATTTCATCCTAGAGCTAGCTTTTTGTTCCTTCTATCGTGATGCTGAATTCTGTCACACCCGGCCCATCAGCTTCATCCTCACTTGGATGTTTACTCTATTCTGCAGTCTACTCTTCTTTCCAACTGCCAGAAACTGGCTCCTTCCTTTCATTCTTCCCCCTCAGAACGGAGCATCAGCTTTTGAAGCCAGATGGACCCAGCAGTCCCTCTGGCCCCTCTGGTGCTCCAGTGGACCCATCCCCTGCAACATTACAGCCTTGACTCATCTCCACCAGGGTTTGTACCGAGTGGCTGGATTAATGAGACTACCGATATAGTCATTTCACTGCCATCTTCATAATTAGTTCTCAGTGGAAGTTGTGTTAGTCATGATCCTTCTCAGTAGGAAGAAGGGGAGAAAAGTAGGAGCTTTTGAAACAACCTGGAACAGGAAATTTGAAACGGGACCTGACTAATCTAACTGGAAAGACCACTGAGAAGAGGTGACTAGAAAGTTGAAAGAAAGCTGTGGCTTGGGCATATCTGGAACTATGTGTAGGGAATGCTCGTTTCCTCAAAATAGTCTATTCAAATAAGTAAGTGATCATTACCTGAACATTCATTTGTTAAGAAAGCCTTAGGAACTTGACAGTGGCAGATGTTACACTCTTGAGACAGACAGCAGGAGAGACGTTTATCCGCACTCAGCTGTTGGGTTTCCTGGATGAGTTACAAGTCTCTTCCAAGAGCCAGCAGCAGCCAGCACTGCAGCAATGGGATCCATGTCAGTCACCCTGATGCCGAGCTCACATCTGATATTCCATTTGCCCAACAAATTGCTTCAGGAGTGGAAAACTAATGGCTGTGAAGTCCAGCTGGCGTGTAAAAGTCTCCTACAGGCTGACTGTGAACAAAGATGGCACCAAGCTGGCAGAATTGCCAATAAGCAGGCTGGACCAATTTGATGTCTTCAGACAACGTGGTGAATCCAAGCACAAACTCAGCAAGTGCCTTCTGAGCCCAGAACTGGCACGTGAGAGCGTCCAGAGAAGTGGGGAGGAGGAAGGAGGAGATGACTGTCGATGGCTGCTGGATACCTCAGCTCTAATTTCAAATTTATAGAGATGTGGCTGGCTGTAGGCACCTGGCATGGCTACTGGCAGTTGGTCTGGCCAGGTTGGATTTGCAACTGAATGACAAAGCACATGCCTGGAAAGTTCAGAGTCCTAGTTCAACCCTCAGCATGCCACAAGCAAGCAGATGCACACATTAGTGAGCTGCTGCAACAGACCCAGGATTAAAGCTCTGTTCCTTCCAGACTTTTCTAGATAACATGGCATCTTTTCAAGAAAAGGGTGGTTCCCCCACTTTGAGAAGTTTGTGGTCCAATAAAAGAGGTCTTTTCACCTCAATAAAACATCATAATAAATAATCAGGAAGCCATTGCAAACAACAGCATTCCTCGATTTTCCCTTATCCCACCCATGTTCTCAAAAAACTCATCCCCATCCATTCACGTTCTTCTACATCAAACATCTATTTTGTTACATCTGACCATTAGCTAGTTAAGGTTTGCCTTAGAGTATTCTTATTGTTCAGGGTCACACCAAATGGGGACCTCTGTCCAACATCCTGAGTTGCTTCCAGCCTTCTGAATTTTAGTAGGGAGAGTCATCTCGCACTACATCAACTGAAAGTGCAGCCAATCGTCTCCTCAGTCCCCCACAGCTATGCCATGATCCAGCAGTGGGAACTCTGCAGCCCAGCATACTCACCCCTCCCTTTGAAACAGGATCAAATGGGCAAATGCCCAACAAGCCCAGGAGATGCCGCCAGCAAGATTAGGCATAACAGAGCAAGCCTCTGGAAGAAGGGAAGGGGTCAGTGCTGGGGCCAGAGAGCCAGGCATCCCAGTATGTCACAGACGACTCATTAATCAAAAGGGTGATGGCAACGGTGCTGCCATCCCAACACCCACTCTAGACTGGGATGCACTGGTGTTCCTTGGTCCTGATGAGATGGAACTCCAGGGGAAGGTCAGCATGTCTCTGGCGGGTGATATCACTTTCTAAAGCTTGAATTTGCTGAGCAAAAGTTAAGGCACAGAGAATTCACAGAAAAAGCTTCAAAGTAGATGAGTGACAAATCAGTTAAATTCCCAGAGTGCCAACACTTGGCTGTGTATCTTTAATGCTCCACTTCATATGCACAAACCCCTAAGCGATGGTAATCATCTTCCCATAAATGGTAGCATAGCGCACATATCCTCTGGCTTTCCTCACTCAGCATTATGACTATGAGATTTCTTGAGGATGATATATGTGCCTATCTGTTCACTTGTCTGTTTTTTATTGTTGGGTTTTTTGTTTTTGTTTTTGTTTTTGTTTTTTGTTATTTTACTGCCTGATGCTACAGAATACTACTAAGTAGGGGCACCAAAGTTTGTACATCCTCCTGTGGGCATATGCATGAGTTATTTCTAATGCTATATTAATTTAAGTAATGCTGCTATACATGCCTTTGTGCATATCTCCTGCTTTCCCTATACAAGATTTTCCAAGAAGTAGAAATGTAGACTCCTGTCAGTGGACATTTCCAAGTGGATTCAACACCTCCCTGTATCTCGTTCTTGACAGTAGTTCTGCCAGTCTAGCACCAGTTACCTTTGTGTGCTCTCAAGACATTCCCATGAAGACCTGAGGATCCAGCTAACTCCATCATGATTCATTCTTTGCTGCAGGGAAAATTCTCTCCATCTCAACAAGACCAAGTGTGTCTGTTACTTCTCTGTGGCTGTGATAGTGTACACTGACAAAAAGCAAGTTAGGGAAGAAAAGGGCTCATCTGGCTTACTGTTCCAGAGTGAAGAATCCATAAAGGCAGAGAAGGCATGATGGTGGAGCAGGAAGTAGGGAGATCACATTTCATCCACACCCAAGAAGAAGAGAAAACAGGAAGTTGGGGCAAGACTGTAGGCCTCAAAGCCTGCCCACAATGATGTACTGTCTCTAGCAAGACTCTACCTCCCAAAGGTTTCATAAGTTCTCCAAAGAATGCCAGCAGCTGGTGATTAAATGTTCAAATGTGTGAGTCTATGGGGACATTTCTTTTTATTATTTTATTTTTATTTTATATTATATATGCCAACATTTTTACTTGAACATATGTCTATGTAACAAGTGAGTGCCTGGTGCCTGTGAAGGCCAAAGGAGGATGTCAGACCCTCTGGGAGTGGAGTTACAGACAGTTGTGAGCTGCTATGTGGGTACTAGTAATTGAACCTGGGTTCTTTCGAAGAGTAGCCAGTGTTCTTAACCACTGAGCCATCTTTCCAGTCTCTAGAGGATATTTTTCTTTCTAACCACCACACCAAGTTTCTGTAACCCATAGAAACAGAAATTTTTACCAAGGATTCAGCAAAGTCTGTTACAGTCCACCCATGACATCAGCCATCCCCAATTCTCTAGGTCAGTTATTATACCCAGCTCAAAGTCCACACTGCTAGCTCCAAATGTGCCTTCTCAGGTCTGCTGATCCATCAGATAAAACAACACATGATCAAATTCATTCAACAAATGATGAGAAAGTAGGAGCAACATAAGTGAATAAACAGAAATAAGAGGGATGGAACCATGACAGTCCCTAGCCAACTGCACACACCAGATCCCACTGGAGACAAATAGACGGGAGTGCATTAGGTGACCAACCTGGCAGCCCCTGGTTCTGTTCTTGGAATGGCCCTCTCCCCTTTGATCTACATGACCCCTTATCTTACCTCCTTGGAGGAGCTTCCCGGCCCACCATTTCTCAATAGCTCCTCTGAGGGGGTCATGAAACAAGATGCCTGGAGGGACGTATATTATCTTCACCAGCTGTTTTTTATAGACACAACAATCATTAAGGTTACTGTGACTCTTCTTGGACAAGTGGATGTCAGATGCTTAACTTACTATCAGATTAGAAAAAAAATCAAAAGCTTGATATTGAATTTGTTGGTAAGGTTGCATGGGTAGGCTCTCTATGTATTGCTGATGGGAGCATAAACGTGAATTACTTCAATGGAGACCAATTTGGCTAAATATATTACTCATGGGTATATGAGCAATTTTGAGATATATATTTAGATATCTATCTATATACATCTGGCTATATTCATACACATTACTCATGCGATATCTTTGACTAACTTCATTTCTAGGAACGCATCATACAAATGTTTTCAGATATAAAAATGACATTTCTACAAGATTATTCATTCATTATTGCAGCTGTGCTTCCAAAGCTCAGAACTAGAAACTCTAAGTGTCTGTTGATCAATGAGGAATGGTTAAATAAGGTTAATAATACGTCTATACAATGATATCTGATAAGCTTAGGAAAAGAAGAATGTTGTTGTTCGTGAAGGTGGAGAGATGACTCAGCTATTAAAAGCACTACTGCTCTTACAGAGAAACTGGCTGTGATTCCAGGCCTCCACATTAGGCAGCTCCCAAACATCTAGAACTCCAATTCCAGGGGATACTATACCAATTTCTGCAGGCACCTGAATGTATGTGGTACTTACAACTTCATGTAGGCCCAGACACATATGCATAAATTTAGATTAAAAGCTTAAATAAGAGTCTATTTATTTAGATGTCCAAGGAGCAATGTTAAATTTAAAAGGTCAAAAGCAGATGAATGCAGGTATACATAGAGCATGATACCATCCATGTCAAAAAGGAAATGAAGCTGCATGTTCTCTGGGAGGATATAGAAGAAACATAACAGAATCGTAAGTGCAGACAGGAACAGAAGCTGTGGGAATCAGTAGGAGGGTACTTTTCACAGGTATCCAATTATTTTATTAAAGTCAGTGAATATACTCATATCAGCTATTTAACATTTTAAGTGGAAGATTTGGTAGTTCAGTGTTGAAGACTACATTTTTCACAGTAACCAATGGGAAGAATCCACCCACTGTCCTAAAGAGGTGAATGAGTAAACAGAGCATGGTAGCTTACACACAGCAGCATCTTATTGAGCCTTTAATGGTTTTGGGTTAGAGTCTTTTCATGGACATGCCCTAAGACTATGATTTTAAATGAAATAAACCATCCACAAGAACACATGCTACATGACTTCACTTAGATAAGGTGGCTGGAGCAGTCAGAATCAAGGCAGAAGGTAGAAGAAGGGGCCAGGAGGGGGAGGGACAGATATAAGAGTTCAATGGGTATGAAGTTCAGTGGGGAAAGTGAAATGTCCTGGAAACAGACAGTGATGATGGCTGTGCTTCAGTCTGAATGTTAATGACCTATACATCAGTTTTATGCATATTTTACTGCAGTAAAAAAAAAATTAGCTCAGCAGCCCACACAAAAATCCATTTAATTGTACACATTAAGTGGGTGAGCTGTATCTCAGGGAAGGCATTAAAATAAATATCTGGGAATGAAAAATTACTAAAGTATATTAAATGCATGTATGAAAACGTTGTAACAAAACCCATTATTTTATACAATTAATGTATGCTAATTAATAAAACCTTGGGAGGCTTCTAATCAATTCTACTACAGTCAAGTAACAATAGAGAATTCTTAATGGAGTCTTTATATTGTGACGGGGATAAAACATTATGGTGTCATGGAAAGACATAACTTCCTTAGATTAGGGCTAAGCCTGTCACCATTCTGAACACATTTGACTTTAACTAGCTCCAGAAGGCCTTATCTATAGATAAAGGCACACTGGTAGATGGGGCTTCAACTTGGGACTTTTGAGGGGACACAATTCAGTCCACAGTGCACAGTTACTTTCCTACTTGCTATAACCAAATCCCTGACAAGAAGCAACTTAACAGAGAAAGGGTTCGTTTGGGTATGGTTTAATAAGAGCACACCCTATCATTGTGGGGGAAGGTGTTGTGGCAAGAGAATGAAGTAAGTGGTCACATCACATCAGAAATTAGAAAGCATAGAATTGACAAGAAGATAAGCTATCAAACCCCAAGGCCCACCCCCATGATTCACTTCTTCCAGCAGGGTTCCACCTCCAAAAGTTTCCGCAAAGCTATGAAGTGTAGTGGTCTGAATAAAAATGGCCATAGTGAGTGGCTCTGATAGGAGGTGTGGCCTGGTTGAACTAGATGTGGCTTTGTTGGAGGAAGTGCATCACTAGCGGGGTGGGCTTTGAGGTCTCAGAAACGCAAGCCAGGCCTAGTGGCACATAGTCTCTTCCTGCTGCCTGTGGATGTAGACCTCTCAGCTGCCTCTCTAGCACCACGTCTGCCTGTGTGCTGCCATGCTTCCCACCATGACCAAAATGAACTAAATCTCTGAAGCTGTAAGCCAGCCCCAATTAAATATTTCCCTTTTTAAGAGTTGCTGTGGCCATGATATCTCTTCACAGACACATTCTAAACCCTAAAACACATAGTGGTGAGATTTCTAAGTGTTACAGAGGGACATTATAAGCAAAAGGAAAAGACTAGAATGAGCCTGTGGTGTTGCATTAGAATCAGGAAAGACACAGGAACAATTACCAATATGTGTGTGCACATGGATGGAGATGAATAGATATTTTTCTAGCTCTGCCTGTTGGAGGGAGGCTACAAGTAATGACTTCTACTAACACCACCCTCCTCAGATCCAGAGTCTTACAATATTTATATGCTGAGTACCATTCTACAGTACCTGAAGCCAGTGCTCCTTGGAGAAACAGCTGACTCCAGGGCTGGGGCAAATACAGATGAGTCTGATGATCTAGAAGTTCCAGATAGAAGGGACATGCTCAGAAAAAATAGAGGGTCGGGTGTATCTGGGGAACATAGGAGCTGCTAAAATAGAAGAGCCAAACTATGCCCAAAGCTGGAACAATTTGAGCGACAAGCTGAACAAGACATAACTAGATCATAACCCGAATAAATGATCCGATAATGAAATAAACAGAAAAGAAGAACCAGCTTTCTTACAGACATTCCATAATTTATGTATGTGATGCTCTGTGCCTGCTCTCTACAGTTGTCTGCTCTCCACTACACATACTCTACCCCAAGCACAGACTGGTTTTAAGACCTGCTTAAGAAGGTCACAGGAGGCCGTGATGGTGTATGTCTGTGGTCCATGCTGCCACAGAAGGCCATGTTGGGGTCTGCTGTCCTGCTGCAGCTGGAGGCCCAGGTTGATGTATGTGGCCTGCGTTACCACTGAAAGCCATTCAGACGTCTGTGGTCTATGCTGCTTCCTGAAGCCATGTCAGTGCCCATGGGCCATATAGCCACCAGAGACCATGCTGAGATTTGTGGCCCATGCTGAAGCCAGAGGCCAGGTGGATGGATGTCCATGGTCCATTCTATAACCAGACACTGTGTGAAGTCCATGATCTGTGCTCCCGATGACTATAAAGACAAAACAGCTTCTTCTACTGTGGTGTCAGTGACTGCAGACTCACAGTTAAGGATGAGAATCATGGAAGGCTTCTGTGATAACCCCTACTCCACCCCCCCAAAGTAACAACCTAGACAGGAAGCCATCAAAAAGAACTCTTTAAAACTGTGATAATCGTGCTGAAGTGTAGCTCTCCACAATGGGTGGCCGCAGGCAGGGGTTGGGGCAGGGAAGGACTCCCTTTTCTTTAAGGGACTGGCTGCTGTGAGTTTGACCATGCTCCAGTAAGTAGATGGACAACACAAATTGGACTTGGGATTTTTTTTTTGTCCTTGGCTTTTTTGGGGGGTAGGGTGGGGACAAGGGTATGGGGTGAGCCTGGGAGGACTGGGGAGTAAGGGTAATCAAGATGCACTATGTAGAATTCCCAAATAATCAATAAAAATATTATGTTTTTTAAAAACCTGCTTAAAAGAACAAATGTGGGATGTACTGCAAGATGAGAAACCACTTTAAAGGAACCTGGTAAATTCTCACCTGTACCAGTCTGTGCCCACAAATCACTTAATGAGCATTTAGAGAACAAATTGTAGGTCATTTCTAAAGAGGTTCATCATGGCTTTAACAATAAAAATGAAGTGGGTTTGTTCTGACTCACCACTTTAAAGGCTTCTGCCCCTGGTCACTTGGCTTCATGCTTCTGGGTTTGTGGTGAAGAACTTTACAGCAGAGGAAAGATGCTCAACTGGTTATAGCCAGGAAGGGGGTGGGGAGGGGGTTACAGCCAGGAAGGGAGTGGCCTCTTGCAAAAAGGTCCATCTCCTACTCATCCACCTAGCTATGATCAGTGGGCTAGCCCACTGATCAAGCTACAACCTATACTATCCAACCATCTCAGAAAAGACTAACAGCTGACCAACACACCCTTAACCCACTATGCTTCAGGGGAAATTCGTGTGTGTGTGTGTGTGTGTGTGTGTGTGTGTGTTCTGTGTGGTGTATGTGTCTATGTGTGTTTGTGTGTGTGTCTGTATGTCTTAGGGGTGTATGCTGTTTGGGGTGGTGTGTTATGGTGTGTTTGTGTTTGTGTGTTGTATATGCTGTGTGGGGTGGTGTGTGTGTTGTGTATGCTATATGGAGCAGGGTGGGGTGGAGTGTGTGTATATTTGTGTGTGTGTGTGTGTGTGTGTGTGTGTGTGTGTTATGTGTGAGTATGGGCACAACATGCTGCAGCATATGTGTGGAAGTCGTAGGACAACCTCAGGCATTGATGCCACCTTCTACCTTTTTAAAGGCAGGATCTCTTCACTGTCATGTGTGCCAGACTGGTTGGCCCAGGAGCTTCGGGTGATTCTTCTGTCTCTGCCTCCCATCTTGCCACAGGAGAGCTGGAATTGCAAATATAAACCTTCATGTCTGGCTTCATGTAGATCCCAGGTATCGACCTCAGGGCCTCACACTTTCCCGGCATGCTCTTTACCCACTGAGCAGTCTCCCTCAGCCCATCAAGAAAGAAAAGGCTTCAAATGCAGGCAGAGGACTATCTGAACACTTTTTGATTGGTTTCTCTTATTTCTATTCAAGTATAAAATTTGAAATTATTAAGTCAGCAAGAGTCAGGCTCTGCTGAATAGTGATGGATACATGGGTTTTCTAGGGACAGGGAACTCATGGAGAGTGGGTGACTCACTAAAAACACTCTGCATTCTATCAGATGCTAAGTCCATAAGTGTATCTATCACACTCAGGAGCTGGAAGGATGACTCTCAGCCCAAGAATCAGTGCTGAGTGGGTTTCTAATCTACTCTTTAGAAAGCAGCTTCCCCTGCTCCCTCGATGCTCTTCGGGGCAATTCTAAGATATGGCCAATCATCGTTGATTTCTTTCTTCCCAAGAACAATAATCAAATGTTGGAGGAAAAACCAACTTTCTGCAACTGAGCTATTTTGCACTCTAGAGAGATTTTGTTGTTTCATCTTCAGTATTAAAATTCTTGATAGCTCAGCCCTGAGGCAGTTGGTTATGAAGACAAGGAACTCTAAAGACAAGGAACACATTGCTGGATATGTGAGTTGGGGAAAACACACATAGTCTCAAACACGGAGTTCCGACACTACCGGTGTCATGAGAAAGACTACTATTGCATCCCTGACTCAAAGCTCCTGGATTGCTGCTTGCTCTTTTGCAGCTGGATTGCCTCCATTACCTGTGGAAGTCCTGGAAAGAGGCATCCATTTCTTGACTTCAGTTTTCACTGTTCCCACGCTGATCTTGAATCAAAATCAAGATGCCTAGTTGTTCTCAGCATACACAGAGCAGACTGCTACCCGTCAATGTAACCTTGCAATGATTTATTTTCTCGCCTGAGGCTCACCTTTGGGTATGCCAATGAGATCATTTCCAAAAGAGTGAGACTTGCCCTGGCAGTGGTATGTAGAGCCATTTCATAGACTGGAGACTGAAACTAATTAATTTAGAAAAGGGGGAAAAGGAGAAAGTCAGCTGAATATCAACATCCCCCTCTCTACTTCCTGCTCCATGAAGATCTTAGGAAACCAAAAGGCCAGTTCTCTATGCCTCTGACCAATCCAATCTCATCTTCTGTCCCTTCTCTGCCATGTGGGACTGTGCCTCCCTTAAACCGTGAGCCAGTATAAACTCTCCTTCCCTTAAGTTGTTTCTGTCAGTTACTGTCAGTATTGAGAAGATATGGAACCTCTGCATCTCTCCATACACATAGAGACAGAAAGGGCAAAGTCTAATGGCCTCCTATGTAACACACATATCCCACTTGTCTCCCAGTACCGTGTTTTAACACTATTTTTCAGTGACTCTTTCAACACCTTTTCCCTATTCCTTCAGCGCATTTATGTTTTGTGCTTGGCTGATTCTCTAAGCCTCCTCTCTGCAGTGGAATTAGAGCCTCTTCGTTCCTACAGCACCTGCAACCCTGGACGGTGCCTCTGGTGTGTCTTTGACCTATAAGCATCAAAATTAGCATGCTGGGAATTTACTAGGTAGGCTGCTGGGCTAGATACAGAAATAACATGAGAACTTGGGAGAATCCACAAGGGACTATGAATACAGCATATCAGTAACCAGAGAGAAATGATTGCCGGGAAATCCAATTTCTAATTCATTATCGGGCTCACTTGTATTCCTCTTCTGACAAAACTGCATGCTTGTTCTTGTCCCACACGGTCACACCCTACATGTGCATCTTCTGCGTTCCAGTTACTGCATCTGTCTTTCTGTTTATATCTACTTCCGAGCCATCTAGCCCTCTTTGTAAACTGGAAAAATTCGACAATACATTTTTCAGTCACAAATACTGCCATAAATGTTGCTTTCAAGTTTCCAAATGGGTTTTGATTGGAAGTATTCTCTCCTCGGTGCGGCTGGTTTTCCAGATCTCATAATACAAAGGTGCTGAGAATGGATGCAGATTTCCACCCACGCAAACAGCATGTAAATGACATATAAATGCATTCACCTGAAGAACCGAATTCCTATCACCCAAATGTTACAGATGGCGGTATTATGAAAGCACATTCATGCACAACACAGTCTTTCTTGCAGTACAGACTCAACCACTGAGAAGAACAATGCAGCTTAAATCACAGTCCGGGGGCCAGTGAGCTGGCTCAGTGAATAACGGCATTTGCGGCCAAATCTGAAGACTTCAGTTTAGTCTCAATTCAGTTCAGAAACCCACATGGAAGGACAGAATTCATTTCCGAACGTTGTCTTCTGCCCTCCACATACACAATGGCACGTGTTAAATGATAAGTAATGGGGAAATAAGTCTCAATCAGACTTGCAAATGTGCAGTGTCAACTACACACACAGGCTGTGGTTCCCTGGGCTTGTTTGTTCTCACAAGGCCAATGACTCACTGATAGGTGAGTCGGGAACCTGTACAATCAGAGCTCTACTTAGTCCTTTGCCCTCCAGGCCACTAAATCAACAATGTTTGTTTTCACTTCGTGCAGTAGTCTATTTCTCCTTGTGATTGGGAATGCTTGTAGGGACTGGAAAGTGGCTCAGTAGGTAAGAGTACTTGCTGTGGGGGCTTGGGACCTGAGTTCAAATTTCAGCATGTGCCTGTAACTCCTGCATAGTGAGGGGGCCAAGGCGGGAAAGATCACTGGGTTTGGGCATCAGCCTAGCTGCAGGTCTAGTGAGAGACTCTGTGTCAAGGGAATAAGGCAGAGAATGATGGAGTGGGACACCCTATACCTCATCTGGTCTCCCCTCATATGCAGCAAGCATGGGTGCACAAGTGTGCTCACACACACACACACACACACACACATGCATACAGGTACACACAAAATGATTTGTTTTTATTCCTGGAAATTTGTTTTTGTCCCATAACCATTCCTTAAAATTATATTCTAATAGTCTATGTAAGAGCTGTAAATTTGCATAATCTTGTTTTTCCTAAATCTAAATCGGAACTCCCAGTTCTGGTTTGGTTAGGTTTTGCTTCAAGCTGCATAGACCAGCTATTTGCATGCCTTCATGTAGACCAGGTTAGATGACTCTTATGGGCCATGGGCACTGTGGTTCCTGTGATCCAGGGAGACCCAGATGTCTCCTGGGCTACTTGACAAAAGTACCTAATCAGGCCTGAGTTTCTTGGGGACCCTTGGAGGCCCTCCCTTCTCCAGACACATGGAAAGAGAGCAGGTCAACCAAACAGAAGATGTCAGTGGAGGCAGAAGCCTATGCCTTTAGGAACAGTAAGCATAGGTTGGCAGGAAATGTGGCTCCTCCCAGGTCTGTGGGCTTACTTTTCCTCATTGTCACAGAGAAAAGGGTTTCTGCCAGCCCACACCTGTGTGCCTGGTTTTGCACTCAATGACCCAGACCCCCACAGGGAATCATATTATCACACTGGCCCATTAAACAAGCAGACCAAGCAGAGACGGGAACAGGAGGTCACAACGGTATACTTTCATCCAGCATCTTCTCAGAGTACCTGGCATCCTGGCTGGCCCACGGAAATCATCCCTTAAGTTTGTCTAAAACAGGGAAATGTCACATCCCTTGAGAACCTCGTGCTTCTACCCAGCAAAAGAGAAGCCTGAGCCCTGTTGCAGGGTTGCCTGGCTCTTCACTCCAATCCTCCAGACACACTGCCCCTACTAGACAGACTGGGGTCTAGCAAAAGTGTTACATGTGAGTCTGCCTGTATCCTTACGTCTACACCTCTCCTCCAATGACTTTTAGTACACCTCCTGTAGGAAGCTGTCCCTGAAGCTAGAGGTTAAGCAATACACCCTCTTCAGAGTTCTCACAGCACTGTATACGTACTTGTCACAATATCTACCATACTTGATATTGACCTTCTGGTGTGCTGTCCCCTACTAAGCTGTCAGTGCTCATGGCTGGACTTGTTTATGAGCCCTTGGTTCCCACCATGATGCCAGCCACAGGGCATGGTCCCAAAATGTCACCTGTGGAATTAAATCAAGCCTATGTCATGGTTTCTAACTCCACTGAAATTCCACCTATAAAAACATTCTAAGAACTCCTCATGGTTCAATTAAAATGTGTTATTTGCATGAAGAATTTTAGATTACTTGACATTGCATTCAAAGGCATTTAAGAAACTTTCATCCCAGCACTAGGCAGAAGGTTAGCCTGGACTACATGGCTACATGGTAAGACCTCTCTCTCTCTCTCTCTCTCTCTCTCTCTCTCTCTCTCACACACACACACACACACACACACACACACACACACACACACGCCCTATTTGAGATTAAAATATTACCTCACCTCCGGTTTCTACAGAGAAAATGGCTTTGCCAAGTGATCAGACGCTCTTGCTCATCTAGGCCAGAACTTACTTGCTCACATCAACTTCTTCAAGCTGGTCCTCAGGGTTACAAAGTCACATAAACTGTGAAATAGGCCAGTGCGCCGCCATCCGCAGAGGATGCTCATCCTGGCAAAGGACTTGGCAGCCTTGCCAGCGGGATCCATTCAAGCAGACTGCTGTCACTCTGTCTCTGAGTAATGCCCATGTTCCAGCCCATTGCTATGCAGTCCTACCTAAATCCCTTCTTACCTGGCCTGATTAACAGCTGTTGCCTCTCGGTGTGTGATTGCCGCCTCGAACTTAGCCCCGATTGTCACGGTTCACAGATGCTGGGGTGGAAACAACTTGAAAAGAGCAAAGTAGAAAAATAAGAGTCTTGAAGTGTCCAGAGAACTAAGTTTGAAGGAGAGGAGAAAATGGAGGAGGAGGCTTGCCCAGAGTAAATTATCATACTTATCAGAATGTGTATTTCATTAATGTGACAAAGAGCCTCCAAGGTCACTCTGTCTCCTAGGAGATGAGGGCTGAACCTTTGTGGGTGTCCATTGGTCCTACAGATAACGCCACTTCAGGCCACGGTTGGAGAATGTAGCTTTGACCTTCCCACTCCAGGTTCTCTTAGAAAGCCCCTCTGATGCAAGTGATGGTCAGCTATGAGGGCTAACGTCCACTACTTCTGACTTCCCTCCTTAAACACCAGGGGCTGGATTCTTGATTCTCATTCACCTGCTTAACAATAGGGAGCCTTGTTGAGAGAACTCACCAGAATTTTCAACATCAGTTGTTACTGAGCTTGGAAATAGTTCCAAGAGATGTCAGTGAAAGGTGATCCTGCTTCAGTTACAAATCTTATTACTTAGGTGGCTCGATGGCAGAACACCTGCCTAGCATGGACAAGACCCTAGGTTCAGTCCCCAGCAAGGTATAAAAAAATTTACATTGATGATGATGATGATGATGATGATGATGATGATGATGATGATGATAATAATAATAATAATAATATATGAGAGACTTACAAACCAGATGAAATTAGTGTGATCAGGGGTACAAATTCAACAGGGATCTTGGGACAAAGAGAGATATTAATGAAAAAACCAGTGAAATCCAAATAAAGTTTGGGATTTGGTCAATAATTACCAGTCTTGATTTCTTAGCATGGGAAAAGGTTATGCAATAAATATGAGACATCGGGGAGTTGGAAAGGAGCATAGGCCTGTCTATGACTATTGCAAGGTTTTTGTAAATCTGAAATTATTACAGGACAAAACATTTGATTTCATTTAAAAATGTATAAGAAGCTTGAAATTAAAAAAAAAAATTTAAAAAGTCTCCCCTAAGTCTCTTATGCATTCTCCTTTTTAACAGTGAGCACTCATAGCTCACCATCTGTACTGGCTAGTTTTGTGTGTCAACTTGACACAGGCTGGAGTTATCACAGAGAAGGGAGCTTCAGTTGGGGAAGTGCCTCCATGAGATCCAGCCGGCTGTGGGGCATTTTCTCAATTAGTGATCAAGGGGGTAGGGCCCCTTGTGGGTGGTGCCATCCCTGGGCTGGAAGTCTTGGGTTCTATAAGAGAGCAGGCTGAGCAAGCCAGGAGAGGCAAGCCAGTAAGGAACATCACTCCACGGCCTCTGTATCAGCTCCTGCTTTCTGACCTGCTTGAGTTCCAGTCCTGACTTCCTTTGTGATAAACAGCAAATATGGAAGTAAGACAAATAAACCCTTTCCTCTCCAACTTGCTTCATGGTCATGATGTTTGTGTAGGAATAGAAACCCTGACTAAGACACCATCCTTTTCCCTGTACCTTTGCTGCTCAGAGCCAGGAGCAGCAAGAAGGCTCAGCCTGGCAACTTGAGTTCAATCCCAGCACCCACATAAAGGTGTAAGGAGAAAACAGAGTCCACAAAGTTGTCCTCTGTCCTCTATGAATGTGCACTGTAGCGTGTGCAGCACCACGCCACCCCCGTACACGGATATTGTGCACACTATAATAATTTTTGAATTATAATTAAAAACAAACAAAAAGAATGCTCAGAGCCCAAACCTATACTGGAGGATATCCGTTTCATCATCCCCTAAGTCTTATCGTGTTTTCTCCCTTGTTTTTCTTGATCACTATTTCCCTTTTGCCTCAGAAACAAAACCTTATCTTGCTACATTTCTGCTGTTGTCATAAACCAACTCTAATCCTTTTAGGAGGGAGACTCTGCATTAATCATAGACCTGAAAATTGTCCAAAGGAAGGAAGCAAGATCGTGAAGACTCAGGAAACCGTGGGTCACGATGTGCGGCTGGAGGAGTCAGGCTCCTTTAGGCAGAGAGATGACTCAGGGGAGGAACGATAGTTATCTTCAAAAGGTTGAACATTGCCCTTGAGCAAGCTGGAGCAGCTTGCTCCAGGCTGCACCAAAAGGCCAAATCTCAAGTCTAGGTGTGCAGCAAGGGACGGAAAAACCACACCAAGAGAAAAGAAGAACCATGCAAACCCAGGACCTCTGAAGGTACCTGAGGGAGTCACATGAGTGAGACCCCCAGGTGTGTTAGTCAAAAGCCTATCCTGATGGCAAAGCTCTAGTTCAGACCTTCTGACAAAAAGTCCTCCTTGAAGGAGTTAAAGTATAAAATCTCTGAGCTCTTCCAGCTGCACATTCTGAGACAGGGACGGTGGTTCACCTGACTTACTGAGTGATGGCTATTAATTGCAATGTTTACTCTAGTTAGGGTGTCCTTTGTAGCTGTGACCTCCTTAATCCTCTCACAGCTTCTCAGGTTGATCCTGCAGGAAAGTTTCCTGTGCCTTCCCACTGCTCCTGTCTACAGTAGAGGCTTGTCAGCTGGTTGCAGCATGGCATCCCAGAGGGAGAGCCTAGAGCACTTACTGATGTTGACTCAGAAAGAGTGATGGGTGACTGAGCCAGGTGACCCATTTAGTCAACAGCCACAGCCCTTGTAACTCATTTAAATGTGTTTCAAAGGTAACAGAAGTAAATCACCTTGCCTGAGTACCCTAGCTTCAAGAACTTCCTCTCCTCTGAATTTGGGTCAGTGCTGTGCCCTATACCAGTGCCACAATGTGATCCCCACTGGTTACATGGCCTGACCTTTGCATAATCACTCTCT